>ML104629.1:0-17223 GCA_003697995.1 Taxidea taxus jeffersonii | reverse complement strand
ACCAGCAGTTTAGAGATGTTTTACCAAAAAAAAAGTGAAGCCCAGAGAGACTAGGTCACCTTGTTTAGTGACCGGATAGTAGGTCAAACTTTTACCATGTGGTTATACAATCCTTGAAGCACGTTACATATAACGACTTGTTTCATTCTTGTAATAACCCTACACAGAAGATATCAGTAGCATTCCCATTTAACAGATGAAGAAAATGAGGCCCGCAGAGGTCAAGTATCATGCTTGAGGTCGCACACTAGTAAGTGACAGAGTCAGGATTTGAGCCAGGGACTTTGGCTCCAGAATCTTGCCCTTAACTACTATGCTATATCTTTCTGTTCAAAGTAAATCTCCTTCAAGGGTACAACTACACTGAATTTCCCCAAGAATGAGATTACAATGGTTAAAATGTTTTCCAAACTTTTTTGAAAATATACTTTACCTCAGAACCCAATATATTCACACATCAAAGTGTATTATAATTGAAAGTTTCCTTAAAAAAAAAATCCTCATGCTTACTACATGTGAGACACTCTGATATATTCCCTCTTCTTTCTCTACACATCTCTTACCCTTTTTTGAAAAAAAAATGCAGGCTATAACTGACTGATGAGTCATGATTCAGAGTAAGAGAAAAAAATGCTTCTTTATTTTATTTTTTTTAAAGATTTTTATTCTTGGGGTGCCTGGGTGGCTCAGTCAGTTAAGCACCAACTCTTGAATCTCAGCTCAGGTCTTGACCTCAGGGTCATGACTTCAAGCCCTGCACTGGGCTCTACACTGGGCATGGAGCCTACTTTAAAAAAAAAAAAAGAATTTTATTCTTAAGTGATCTCTACACCCAGCATGGGACTCAAACTCACAACCCCAAGATTATGAGTCTCATGCTCCACTGACTAAGCCAGCTGGGCACCCCCCAAAAATCCTTCTTTAAACCACTCTTCTAGCTCACATCTCTGTTATGAAAGCTGTTAGTGGTTTATACATGGCGAATTTCAAACCACACACAGCACTTGGAGGGGGGATGTTGGTCAGATAATTTCTATCAAACTTATTTCTGCTCAGTAGGAATTCATTGCTCTCCCTCCTGTAGTTAATGTCTAAAGATGTTACATTGGGGCTTCATTTTTTTTTTTTTTGAAGATTTTAATTATTTATTTGAGAGAGAGCCAGAGCGAGTAGGAGCAGGGGAAGAGTAGAGGGGGAGGGAGAAGCAGATTCCTCACTGAGCAAGGAGACTGATGTGGGCTCAACCCCTAGACTCTGGGATCATGACTTGAGCTAAAGGCAGATGCTCAACCAACTGGGGCACCCAGGAGCCCTACGCTGGGACTTTAAACCACCAAGCTGTAATCCTAGGCGAAAACCTGCCTTTTCTCATTCCTTAGTCATTCATTTACGCATTCATTAATTCAATAAATATTTGAGCATCTACTGTATGCCAGGCATTGCGCTAAATCAGGAGTTGGCAAACGATGGCTGGCAGGCCAACTCCGGAGTGCCACCTGTTTCTGTAAATAAAGTTTTACTGGATCAAAACCATGCCCATTCATTTCTGTACTGTCTGTGGCTGCTTTCACACTCCAATAGCAGAGTTGAGTACAGAGACCATGTGGCCTGCGAAGCCCGCAGTATTTCTTAATCTGGTTCTTTACAGAAAAAGTTGGCAGACTCTAGTGCTAGAGTCTAAAAATACGGTATCAATTTAGACCGGCCTCTGCTGTTCTGGAGGTTTGAATGGTTCTGCTCAGCTTCAGCTGGGTTTCAAGCTCCTTGGTGGGTAGGAGGAGGGGCTCGAGGCTTTTTGCCTCCTTCCCATTGTTGCGTCTGAGAACACCTGTTCTCAGTAGTAGCTCAGTGGTCATGTTCTACTGCTGAAATCATACAGTAGATCTGGCAGCAGAGATGGGAAAGAAACCTACCCACAGGGTAGAAAGGAGAGTTTATTCCTTTAATATAACAAATAGTTTTGTTTTCTAGGTGCTTATCTGCAGCTATGAGAAGGGAGTCGTCAATTTTCGTTGAGAACCTACTGTGCATCTGGGCATGTGGGTAAGAAAAAAATATTTGGTTCAAACTTTGGCACTTGTATCAAGGATAGGGGAAGACGAGATAAATGGCTTTACTGTAATCCTTCATACTTCTGCTGGGGGACCTGGGGATGATTTTGGCTAACTACCTTAGGATCCCAAATGTTTGTGTTCCAATGGCTTTTAACTTCCCTCAGTCACTAAGCACTCCTAAGAGTAGCTGCTGTGTGCCTGAGTGTGTAAGTGAGTTGTGTTTTTCCTTCCTTCATCAAACTTTCTATTTTGACTGTCTCTTCTGGGTCAGCACTATATATATATATGTGTGTGTATATATATATATATTTTAAGATTTTTAAAATTTATTTATTTGACAGACAGAGATCACAAGTAGGCAGAGAGGCAGGTAGAGAGAGAGAGAGAGGAGGAAGCAGGCTCCCAGCTGAGCAGAGAACCCAGTGCAGGACTCGATCCCAGGACTCTGGGATCATGACCTGAGCTGAAGGTAGAGGCTTTAGCCCACTGAGCTACCCAGGCGCCCCAAGCACCATAAATATATTTAAAGAAAAAATACTGGTCCTTCTAGCCTGGTGGGAAAGACAGAAATAAACACATGGATACAGTATTGTGTATTGACAGTGAACCAGACTAAAACCACAGAGGAGGAGTTCCTAATTAGGGAAGACTTCCTGGAGGAGATGACACTGAGCTGAGCTTTGAGAAGACTAACTGGACACAGAAGGAATTGTAGGATATTCCTGATGAGGGACCAGCGTATGGAAAGGCTAGAGATGTTCGAAAATATGGTGCTTTTGAGGAATAGCCAGTGGAAGAGCACTGGCCCACCATCAAAGGGATTTGTGCTTGGATTTTTTATAAAAAATTATTTATTCACTCATTTATTTATTCAATTTAACTATTCATTTGTAGTGGGAACAGGTTGCATGGAGCTCCTCAGTCTTTTTAACTAATGTGGTCAGCCAGTGGGTTTGCGGAAGTCCTTACTGGCTCTCGGCAGGCATCAGGCTGCAGTCTTGGCCTGGCCTCTCTGGCAGGAGCACCAACTGAATGAGCCAGTCAGACCAAAAGGAATCTGACTGGGAGAAGCGCAGTTGCTGTTAAGCCAAGAAAATGCAAGGCAGGTTGGATGACAGCGACACTGCCATCCCCTTCTGGTAAAAATGATTGCCTGCAGGGGCGGGTTGCCCACTGCTCCTACCTCGTGGCCCATCTTTCCATCTTCCTGATGAATCTTTCCGAGCTTCGAGCTTTGTAGCTGGTGCTAAGAGGGGAGTTTGTATGGAGACGCTTTGGGAACCGATGTCAAATGCTCAACAAATGTTCTGTGAAGTTTGGTCTGTGGCAGGCTGGAAAAGGAGCAGATTAAAGGAAGAAAATATAGCCCGCACAGTTTTGGAGAGCACCTGCCAGCTGGGACTCTGTACTGCCATCCAAGGTGAGCAGGGGGCTGGACTGATAAGTGCTAACAGTTTTTGGTTACACGTGGGCTTTTAATCTTCTCAACAGCCAGGAGGAAAAATGTTAGATAGGATGACTGGAGCAGTTTCCACCATGCTGTTTGGGACCCCGAATACAGTGCTTAGATTTTGTGGATTCTAAATTTAAGCAACATCAGAAGAATGTCTGCATAAACAGGGTTTGTGTTGGTCAGGGCTTTGGGGTTTTGGGGGAGTATAAGCAAGGGAAACTAACTCCACGTAGCTTAAAGAAATGAGGCCGGTTTGTTAGGAGGTTGGTTGTATCTGGCAGAACTCAAGTAGGTGTTGCTGGGCCTTCCTGGGATTGTGACCAGGCTCTGGAGAGGCATCAGCCACCAAGGAGGGCCCCTCCTGCTGACTCTCCCTTCTTCTCTTGGGCCTGTGGGTTCCCCTCCACTTTCATTTGCTTTATTCTTTCCTCTACTCAGCCTTCCTTTCTCTGCCTCTCCTGGGCTTCACAGGCTCAGTTCCAGGCCCCAGCAATGAGTGGCTTGCAACTCTTGACCCCAATTTTAGATCCCCAGGAAAATTAATGGAATTGACCTCTTGTGGATCAGGTCTTCACCCCGACCCTTTCAGCTATGGCCCCAGGGAATCAGATAGGGCCATCTATAACACTTTGGCTTCTTGGAAGAATATACTTTCCTGTGGGAGTTACTAGTCTCAGAGAAGGGGATTGTGGGCTGTGCAGAATCCCCCCTAAATTGCCTCCAGGACCTCTCTGATCCCTTAGAGGAGTAGGTTTCCTTTAGGGCCCAGTTGCTTTGCATTGCTGGCTGGTTAGTTCCATGTAGGACCACATCTCAGTGTTCCTTTCTGCTTTTCTGGAGTTTAACTTTATGTCCTCGTTGACTGCTATAAAGGTGAGCGCTATGTATATAACTCTGTCCTTATTAAGGAGTCACCACACATAGCTTAGAAATCCTAGGAGGATACTGTGGGAGGCACTTATATTCAGGTTTAAACAAAGAGCTTTGCAGAGGTATTGCAGTTCATGATCATATATTCAAGTTATATGGCAGAGAGAATGGGTGTGTCTTTGGCCGTCCCTTGTCTTCACATTTGCAGCCACTTCTCTGCATTCACCCGTGCTCTCTTATCAACATTAGTGTCCACTGACCCCTGAGAGGGACCCCAGCTTCCCTGTAGCAGGATTTTTGCATTCTTGCCTTGTTCCTGCCTAATGCTCCTTCCTATACTTGGGATTCCTTCAATTTTCTTACATGTCTCTAATCCATCTGTATCATTTAAGGTCAAGTTCAGGGGCTATGTCTACCATTTGGCTGTCCCTTATATGCTATCCTTCACTTTTCTTCCTTATTTTAGAGCTAATTCAATAGACATTCACTTAATAGTTATAAACTGAGAGGAATGATGGCCATTTATATTAGTTTGCTGGACTACCATAACAAAGAACCACCAACTGGGTGGCTTAAACAACAAGAAATATCTTTGCTCACAGTTCTGGTGGTTAGGAGACCAAGATCAAGGTGTCAGTGGGTCTGGTTTCTCAGAGTGGCTTGCAGAATGGTCTTCTCACTGTGTCTTTCCTCTGTGTACATGAATCCCCGGTGTCTTTTTGTGGTCCAAATTTCCTCTTTTTATAAGGACACAATTTAGATTGTGTCAGGCCTACCCTAATAGCCTTGTTTTTGCCCAGTCACCTCTTTAAAGGCTGTATCTCCAAATATAGTCACATTCTGGCAAGTGAGGGTTAGGGTTTCAACGTACAAATTTTAGGGGGACATGGTGCAGCCTATAACACCAATGGAGACAGGGCTGAAGAAGATATACATGATCTTTGTCTTCTTGTTGTTTGATAGTCTGGTAGAGAAGACAGACATTAAGCCACTATTTCTTCAAATATTTGATTCATTACCATTGTGGGGGGGGGGTCCAAGAAACAGAATACATGGTACTTGTAAAGGTAATCTGGTGTTGAGAGCTAGTCAGAAAAGATCTCCCTGAGAAAGTGAGGTCTGAAGGAAGGGTGGATGGGAGTCAGCCAGGTGAAGAGGGAGGGTCGAGTATATGGAACAGAAAGATCAGCCTCTGTGAACTCCAAGCATTGGGAAAGAACATGACATGTACGAAGAATTGAAAGAAGCCACTGGGGTAAGAAGGGAGCTGTGGGAGAAGGAAGGCACTAGAAAGTTAAAGGGTCCAGATTACACTGGATATTATATTCTGACATCCTCATTTCAATGCTTAGGACATCCAGCCTTGGACTATTTTAAAAATTTTTTGTGTGGAGGAGGGGTTCCGTATATGTTTTGATTTTCCTATGCTCCCATAGGAGGAGAGCCTTTCTTCAGCTCCTTTTATATTCTCCACAGTATGCAACATAGGTTGGGCATATAGTAGATGATCACTAAGTAAATTAAGTGGATGTAATGAGAAATGAAACTGACAGAAGCCTTCTTGCCTAAAATTAGGGGTGACCCAATATTGGCAGGCTGAGCTTCTCCTTGAGACTTTAAAAGGTAAGGACTTTTGGTAGTATGTTGCCACCTAGTGCTCCTTTTTATTACAACAGCAGAAGGGAGCAAGGTCCTCAGTAATCTGGAAAATTGGAAAGGAAGCACTCTCTTTCATCAGCAGCAATTAATTTGTCCAGCCACCCATTCTCTCATCCATTCAGCCATCCAAGTTGATGTCCACCTGCATCTCTCCTCTGTGAGTTGAACGTGGCATGTTCCTTTCGACTTCCGGCGGTTCCTTGATTTCCTTTGTTTTGGTTTTTTTCCCCCTATACTGCAATTGAAACTCTCAGGCATCAGTGTCTAGATTGCCAGAGCACCCATTGTGCTCACTATTGGCATGGCATGTTCTAGATGACATAGACCATCATATAGTGTTAGAATTAATTGCAGACTTTCCTTTTTCTCTTTCCCCCAAAGCCAGATCATGAATACAAAGAGCTATGTCTGTGCCTTAGTTAGCTCTGTGGTTCCCATGGGCAGTCTTGTACCTACAGTGTAGCCAGTGCTTTAAAAAAGTTTTCTGGATTGAATTTCTGTCACTTTGGCAGGCCATCTGCTTGTAAAATAATCCTTCAGGGGATTGTTGGGAAATGGGAAGACATATAGCACTACAACGGATTCCAGGATAAGATATGATGGGTGGCCTGGGCCCTCTAGGTCTTTCTCTCTCTCTTTTTTAAAAAGATTTTATTTATTTATCTGACAGATCACAAGTAGGCAGAGAAGCAAGCAGAGAGAGAGGAAGAAGCAGGCTCCCTGCTGAGCAGAGATCCCGATGCAGGGCTCGATTCCAGGACCCTGGGATCATGACCTGAGCCAAAGGCAGAGGCTTGAACCCACTGAGCCACCCAGGTGCCCTGTCTTTCTCTATTCTTATGTACCTTCTGGGATGTTATGGGGTCTCTCTGGATCACAGTGGTCCCACAATCTGATAGTCCCACTGTGTGATCAGGTCTCCTGTAAACATACCATGCTGCCCGAGTCATGTTACGGCCCTATGCTCGCCTCATTTCTCTTAGCTGGGCTTGCAGTTTGGTTCAGGCTGCTTCTCCAGCTTCATCTTCCACCTCGCCCATCACCTCCACGCACGTTATGCCTCAGCCATATTATGTCATGTTTGTCTACCAGCTCTACAATCTCCGTTTATGAATGAGATATAATTGTACAAATGTGGATTTCTCTCCTGTTCAGTAATGTTCCAATTAAGATTTCTCATGAGGAACTTGAAAAACATCCTGAAAATTATATGGGGCGATGGAGGTTCATGAGAAGCCAGCGCAGTCTTGACAGAAGTAGGGGTGGGGGACTTGCCCTCCAATCTTGACGACTGGCTACAAAATCATCATAATAAAACCTTGCAGTACTGGCACAGGAGCAAACCAGAGAGGTCAGAACAGACCCATCTATATGTGGGAACCAAGATGTTGAAAATGGGCTCACTCCATTGAGAAAAAAATTGGATCCTTATCTTACACTATATGCAAAAGTGAACTCCAAATGGACTCAAGAACTAAATGCTAAAAAATAAAATGCCTAGAAAATGATAGAGAATACCTTTATGACCTTGGGGTTGTTGAGAAGGACTTGTTAAATTATCTGAAGGGGCATATAAAAAGAAAAAAAGAAGATGAAGGGCTACAAAATGAATTGGATTATTATCTTCAGCCAAGTTTCCAGTCTTTGAAAATGGATTAATGTCCAGACTTTACAAAGTCCTCTTGCAAATCAAATCAAAAAGAAAAAGAGCAATTGAAAAATAGACAAAGGCTATAAATAGACAATTCACAGAAGGGGACCGCAAGTGGCTTATAGATATATGAAGAAATGTTTAATTTTACTAGTAGTTAGAAGCAAAGTAAAACAAAAATATGTTGACATTACTTCCATGATAATTGACAGAATTTATCAAATTGGCTAATTAGATGACTCAGGATTTGCAAGGCCCTTAGAATAGTATCTGGCACTTAGTAAACACCATGTGAGTGTTTATGAATAAACAAACTACCATGCTCTGGCAAGGATGGGAGTTGGGGGACAGAAACCCTGTACCCAGGGCTTCTTCCAGGCTACGAGGCACCTTTGTTCCATTGGAAAATAGTGTCCACCATTAAGCAGATGAATTTGAAAAAGGCATATCCTCTGGATGGTTATAGCCTTCTAGGTTCATGACTTGCCTGGGAACAGAGCTTTTGTGGGAAGAAAACAGCACGTCTTCCTTCAGCAGGGCACATGACATAGGAAAGATAGGGACTGTGTTCCAGCCCCCACAGGCCCCCTGGCTGGATGTCTTTGTACAGGACAGATTGCCTAACCCACTGCAGTGGCCCTGTGCATCCCCTTTAACTTTACCAGTCTCATCCCTAGGCATATATTTCCTAGGAATTACATGTAGGTCCATAAAAGACCAAGGACAAGGATGATTACTGCTGCTTTGTTTGTGGTATCAGAGAGGTGGAGGTGGCATTGGTATCCATTTGGGGGATGGAAGTCACAGTGTGGATGTCCAATATGGAATCCCAGGCAGCAATCAGAAGGGATGAGCTAGGATTGCAATACAAACAGCAAAAGGACAGATCTGAAAAAAGAGCATGGAGTGAAAAAAAGTAGAAAATAAGATGATCCCTAAGTCCAATATCATTGTCAAACATTAAAAAAATAGGGGCACCTGAGTGGCTCAGTGGGTTAAAGCCTCTGCCTTTGGCTCAGGTCATCCCAGGGTCCTGGGATCGAGCCCTGCATCAGGCTCTCTGCTCAGCGGGGAGCCTGCTTCCCCCCTTCTCTCTGACTGCCTCTCTGCTTACTTGTGATCTCTGTGTGTCAAATAAATAAATAAAATCTAAAAAAAAAAACAACTAATAAAAGTGTATACACTTTTCAAAAATACATATCCATGCATAGTAGCCTGAATAGCTATGGGACTGAGGAGAGGTGGCAGTAAGGATAGGGATAAAGGGAAATGATAATACTAGAGAGGGGTCTCCCACGTTTCAAGACCAAGCTGTTTACTCCAGTACTTTGTACCTGCAGGCTAAAGGGGATGGTGGAGGAGGAGAGGGAGAAGACCTGGTCTTGAGAAAAGAGCCCCAGATGAAAGATAGCTTTTTACAGTGTGGCTCCACATTCGTTTTCCTAGAGTGCTACGAGGCTGCACCCTATTTTTCTCACCACTGGTGACTAAACTCTTTGAAAGCAGGGTCTGTGTTTTCTCTGCCTTACTTTCCCCTCTGTGTGTTGCACACAGAAGCTGCTTCATTAGAGTTGAATTAAAACTCGATCTGAGATTATTTCTTGTTCCCGCGACCGAATCTTTGTCACAGAGAGCAGAGAGTGGCTGCCGGTCCTTCCAGAAACCTTTGATCCACATTTCCATCTAAGTGTTCGTCCTATGCGGGCCCTAGCGTCCTCGGGGTCTGCCCCACCGCCCTCTCTCCCTAGCGCCTCTTACACGGGCCTTGAGATTCTGCCGAGCCTCTCAGGTGCCCCGCCCCTTCCTATCCTTGGTTCCGCCCCATGCGGGATAATTTGCATATGCCTCTAAGAGACCCTGCCCAGGTGCCTGCCCCACAGGCTCCGCCCCTTTCAGTCCTCTTTCAGTTCCCTAGGGGGCGTGGCGGTTGCCAGGCGACGGGAAGACGCACTGAGAGCCGGGTTTCTGCCCCACCTCCAGGGCTGGATACAAATAACGCGGTGCCCTTTTGGATGCTGGGGGACGTGCACAGCCCCCTCCTCAGACTCGGGCCCAGTTTCTGCGATTACCACAGCAGCCTCTGAGGCCACCCCCAGAGAGCGTCAGGATGGCAGAGGTCAGGAGTCAGTGCCCCTCTCTGTCGTGTCTCGCTCGACTCCTCTCCGTCCTCCTCTCCTACTATCCACTTATCCCCTGTCACATCCACTGATCCCAGCATTCCTGGCCATCAACATCCTATTCCCCACCCGCAGCCTTACCCCACCCCTCTGTCTCGATGGTTCTGGCCCCTTTACCATCTGTCTCTCCTTCGATTGGGTAGACACACCCCACCCCCACTCTTAAAATTGGCGCTGTGTCATACATAGTATGAAATTCATGGGTTCCCAGACTCGCACATGACAGGCACCCACCCCTAGATTTTTAACCATAAGGTGACACCACAGGAGAGACACGCAATGACTGGGGGGACCTGGAGGAAGGCTTCATAGATAACTCACTGTCACCCTTATTCACTGATCTTTGTCCACCTGTCACACCATGATTCCTTATCATCTGATCACCTGCTGTGACACATTAAGCTCTTCACTCATCACCAATGCCCTGTCATTGACTACTATGTTAAATCTTGTGGCGCCATACATTCCTCCACTTTGTAGTATACACCATCTTCAGCCTCACGGATGAGGGGTCATTTCTGCAGTCCTTTATTGACTCTTTGTCCATTAACACCCTCATTTGTAATTTGGACAACATTCAGTCCTGGTCACCACTTGCTGGTCACAGTCCCCATTCACCACGGTCCCACCCTATTCCTCCATCAACCCATCAGAGTCCTCCCTCATCTGACCTGTCACAGGGTCAGTCCCAATCAGGATCAGCTACATTATTGGTGGGGCTCAATGAAAAGTGAAAATACAGAGCCCCTTGTTAACAAATTATTAAGAATTTCATAATGAGACGGCAGAGTATTAAACCAAGGTGGAGCTTATTGAGCGAAGGGGCCCTGTGCACCCTCGCAGGTTGTGCACCCACCAAAAGCCTGGTTCCTGCTTCTCTCATCACCATCATGCCCCCATTCTATTCTACTTCCTTCTATCTCCTCTACACAATTCATGTCCCTCATCATTCCATCTCCTCCCCCACATCTAGTTTCCCCTTATAAGCACCATCTTCCTTTGGGCAAAGCTCCCTCCTTCCCTTAGTACACAATCCCCTTCCCACCCTCCTCCTCTTCACTCCTGGGCTCCTCACTCTCATGTCCCTCTCCCCTCCACACAGCGCTGGCCACCACATTCACCCTGTTACCCTCATTCATTCATGTCCCTTTACTCCTCATCTCCTCCTCCTGTTCCTTCTAGCTCTCCTTTATTTGTCCCTTAAAAAAATTAACATATAATGTATTATTTGCCCAGGGGTACAGGTCTGTGAATTGTCAGGCTTACACACTTCACAGCACCCACCATAGCACATACCCTCCCCAATGTCCATAACGCAACCACCCTCTTCATACCCCCTCCTCCCAGCAATTCTCATTTGTTTTGTGAGATTAAGGGTCTCTTATGCTTTGTCTCCCTCCCAATCCCATCTTGTTTCATTTTTTCCTCCCCCCACCAAGCCCCCCACTTTGACTCTCAAATTCCTCCTATCAGGGAGATCATATGATAATTGTCTTTCTCTGATTGACTTATTTTGCTCAGCATAATACCCTCTAGTTCCATCTGCGTCATTGCAAATGGCAGGATTTCCTTTCTCCTGATGGCTGCGTAGTATTCCATTGTACATATATACTACATCTTCTTTATCCATTCATCTGTGGATGGACATGTAGGTTCTTTCCCTAGTTTGGCTATTGTGGACATTGCTGCCATAAACATTTGGATACATGTGCCCCTTCGGATCACTACATTTGTATCTATAGGGTAAATACCCAGTAGTGTGATTGTTGGGTCATAGGGTAGCTCTATTTTCAACTTTTTGAGGACCCTCCATGCTGTTTTCCAGAGTAGCTGCACCAGCTTGCATTCCCATCAACACTGTAGGAGGGCTCCCCTTTCTCCGCATCCTCACCAGTATCTGTCGTTTCCTGACTTGTTAATTTTAGCCATTCTGACTGGTGTGAGGTGGTATCTCATTGTGGTTTTGATTTGTATTTCTGTGATGCCGAGTGATGTGGAGCACGTTTTCATGTGTCTGTTAGCCATCTGGATGTCTTCTTTGCAGAAATGTGTGTTCCTATCCTCTGCCCATTTCTTGATTGGATTAGTTGTTCTTTGGGTGTTGAGTTTGATAAGTTCTTTATAGATTTTGGATACTAGCCCTTTATCTGATATGTCGTTTGTGAGTATTTTCTCCCATTCTGTCAGTTGTTTTTTGGTTTTGTTGACTGTTTCCTTTGCTGTGCAAAAGCTTTTGATTTTGAAGAAGTCCCAGTAGTTCATTTTTGCCCTTCCTTCCCTTGCCTTTGGCGATGTTTCTAGGAAGAAGTTGCTGCAGATGAGGTCAAAGAGGTTGCTGCCTGTGTTCTCCTCAAGGATTTTGATGGATTCCTGTCTCACATTGAGGTCTTTCATCCATTTTGAGTCTATTTTTGTGTGTGGTGTAAGGAAATGGACCAGTTTCATTCTTCTGCATGTGGCTGTCCAATTTTCCCAACACCATTTGTTGAAGAGACTGTCTTTTTTCCATTGGACATTCTTTCCTGCTTTGTCAAAGATAGTTGACCATAGAGTTGAGGGTCTATTTCTGGGCTCTCTGTTCTGTTCCATTGATATATGTGTCTGTTTTTGTGCCAGTACCATACTGTCTTGATGATGACAGCTTTGTAATAGAGCTTGAAGTCTGGAATTGTGATGCCACCAACTTTGGCTTTCTTTTTCAACATTCCTCTGGCTATTCAAGGTCTTTTCTGGTTCTAAACAAATTTTAGGATTATTTGTTCCATTTCTTTGAAAAAGATGGATGGTATTTTTTTTTTTTTCCCTCAAGGGCATTGATGTCCTGTTTATTTATTTACTTTTTTAATTTAAGCTTTTTAAAATTTAAACATATAATGTAACCCCACCACCCTCTCCCAACCTCTCCCCCCCCACCCTCCTCAGTTTGTTTTATGACATTAAGAGTCTCTTTTGGTTTTCTCCCTCCTGATCCCATCTTGTTTCATTTTTTCTTTTCCTACCACCTTAACCCCCACCCCCGTTGCATCTCCACTTCCTCATATCAGGGAGATCATGTGATAGTTGTCTTTCTCCAGTTGACTTATTTCGCTAAGCATAATACGCTCTAGTTAAAGATGGATGGTATTTTGATAGGGATTGCAGTAAACATGTAGATTGCTTTAGGTAGCATAGACATTTCCACAATATTTGTTCTTTCAATCCATGAGCATGGAGCATTTTTCCATTTCTTTGTGTCTTCCTCAATTTCTTTCACGAGTACTTTATAGTTTTCTGAGTACAGATTCTTTGCCTCTTTGGTTAGGTTTATTCCTAGGTATCTTATGGTTTTGGGTGCAATTGTAAATGGGATTGACTCCTTAATTTCTCTTTCCTCTATCTTGTTGTTGGTGTATAGAAATGCAACTGATTTCTGTGCATTGATTTTATATCCTGACACTTTACTGAATTCCTGTACAAGTTCTAGCAGATTTGGAGTGGGGTCTTTTGGGTTTTCCACATAAAGTATCATATCATCTGCAAAGAGGGGGTATAGCTCAGTGGTAGAGCATTTGACTGCATATCATCTGTAAAGAGTGATAGTTTGACTTCTTCTTTGCCAATTTGGATGCCTTTAATTTCTTTTTGTTGTCTGATTGCCGAGGCTAGGACTTCTAGTACTATGTTGAATAGCAATGGTGATAATGGACATCCCTGCCGTGTTCCTGACCTTAGCAGAAAAGCTCTCAGTTTTTCTCCATTTAGAATGATATTTGCGGTGGGTTTTTCATAGATGGCTTTGATAATATTGAGGTATGTGCCCCCTATCCCTACACTTTGAAGAGTTTTGATCAGGAAGGGATGCTGTACTTTGTCAAATGCTTTTTCAGCATCTGTTGAGAGTATCATATGGTTCTTGTTCTTTCTTTTGTTAATGTATTGTATCACATTGATTGATTTGCGGATGTTGAACCAACCTTGGAGCCCTGGAATAAATCCCACTTGGTCGTGGTGAATAATCCTTTTAATGTACTGTTGGATCCTATTGGCTAGTATTTTGGTGAGAATTTTCGCATCTGTGTTCATCAAGGATATTGGTCTGTAATTCTCCTTTTTGATGGGGTCTTTGTCTGGTTTTGGGACCAAGGTGATGCTGGCCTCATAAAATGAGTTTGGAATTTTTCCTTCCATTTCTATTTTTTGGAACAGTTTCAGGAGAATAGATATTAATTCTTCTTTAGATATTTGGTAGAATTCCCCTGGGAAGCTGTCTGGCTCTGGGCTTTTGTTTGTTGGGAGATTTTTGATGTCTACTTCAATCTCCTTACTGGTTATGGGTCTGTTCAAGTTTTCTATTTCTTTCTGGTTCAGTTTTGGTAGTTTATACATCTCTAGGAATATATCCATATCTTCCAGATTGTCAAATTTGCTGGTGTATAGTTGCTCATAATATGTTCTTATAATTGTTTGTATTTCTTTGGTGTTGGTTGTGATCTCTCCTCTTTCGTTCATGATTTTATTATTTGGGTCCTTTCTCTTTTCTTTTCAAGAAGTCTAGCCAGGGTTTTATCAGTCTTATTAATTCTTTCAAAGAACCAGCTCCTAGTTTTGTTGATTTGTTCTGCTGTTCTTTTGGTTTTTATTTCATTGATTTTTGCTCTGATCTTTATTATTTCTCTTATCCTGCTGGGTTTAGGCCTTCTTTGCTGTTCTTTCTCCAACTCCTTTTAGGATTAGGTTGTGTATTTGAGACCTTTCTTGTTTCTTGAGAACGGCTTGTATCACTATATACTCTCAGGACTGCCTTTGCTGTGTCCCACAGATTTTGAACAGTTGTGTTTTCATTATCATTTGTTTCCATGAATTTTTTCAATTCTTTAATTTCCTGGTTGATCCATTCATTCTTTAGTAGAATGCTCTTTAGCCTCCAAGTATTTGGGTTCTTTCCAACTTTCCTCTTGTGCTTGAGTTCTAGCTTCAGAGCATTGTGGTCTGAAAATATGCAAACTATGCAAAAGAAAATATGAAAAAGATTGAAAGACTGTAAGATTGAAGGCTGAAAATATGCAAAAGATTGGTCCCAATCTTTTGGTACCAGTTGAGACCTGATTTGTGACCCAGGATGTGATCTATTCTGGAGAATATTCTATGTGCACTAGAGAAGAATGTGCATTCTGTTGCTTTGGGATGGAATGTTCTGAATATATCTGTGATGTCCATCTGGTTCAGTGTGTCATTTAAGGCCTTTATTTCTTTGTTGATCTTTTGCTTGGATGATCTGTCCATATCAGTGAGGGGTGTGTTAAAATCCCCTAGTATTACTGTATTATTGTCAATGTGTTTCTTTGCTTTTGTTATTAATTGGTTTATATAGTTTTATATAGTTTTATTGGTTTATATAGTTGGCTGCTCCTATTTTATGCCCTAAAGGGCATAGATACTTAAAATTGTTAGATCTTCTTGTTGGGCAGACCCTTTGCATTTGATATAATGCCCTTCCTCATCTCTTATTATAGTCTTTGGCTTGAAATCTAATTTATCTGATATAAAGATTGCCACCCAGCTTCCTTTTGATGTCCATTAGCATGGTAAATTGTTTTCCACCCCCTCACTTTATTTTATTTTTAGATTTTTATTTATTTGACAGAGAGAGAGAGAGAGAGGGGTCACAAGGAGGCAGAGAGGCAGGCAGAGAGAGAGGGAAGCAGGCTCCCTGCTGAGCAGAGATGCGGGGCTGGATCCCAGGACCCTGAGATCATGACCTGAGCCGAAGGCAGAGGCCTAACTTACTGAGCCACCCAGGTGCCCCCATTTTTTTTCACCCCCTCACTTTAAATCTGGAGGTGTCTTTGGGTCTAAAATGAATTTCTTGTAGGCAGCATATTGATGGGTCTTGTTTTTTTATTTTTATTTTTTTAAAAGATTTATTTATTTATTTATTTTGTCAGATAGAAAGTGCATGAGCAAGCACAGGCAGACAGAGTGGTAGGCAGAGGCAGAGGGAGAAGCAGGCTCACTGCTGAGCAAGGAGCCCGATGTGGGACTCGATCCCAGGACGCTGGGATCATGACCTGAGCCGAAGGCAGCTGCTTAACCAACTGAGCCACCCAGGCGTCCCGGGTCTTGTTTTTTAATCCATTCTGATACCCTGTGTCTTTTGATTGGGGCATTTAGCCCATTTACATTCAGGGTAACTATTGAAATATATGAATTTAGTGCCATTGTATTGCCTGTAAGGTGACGTGACTGTTCCTGTATATTGTCTCTGTTCCCTTCTGGTCTACAACTTTTAGTAGATTTTTTAGATTCTTTCTTTGCTTAGAGGACCCCTTTCAATATTTCCTGCAGGGCTTGTTTGGTGTTTACAAATTCTTTTAGTTTTTGTTTGTCTTGGAAGCTTTTTATCTCTCCTTCTATTTTCAATGATAGCCTAGCTGATATAGTATTCTTGGCTGCATGTTTTTCTCATTTAGTGTTCTGAATATATCATGCCAGTTCTTTCTGGTCTGCCAGGTCTCTGTGGATAAGGCTGCTGTCAATCTAATATTTCTACCATTGTATGTTACAGACTTCTTGTCCCGAGCTGCTTTCAGGATTTTCTCTTTGTCACTAAGTCTTGTAAGTTTTACTATTAGATGACTGGGTGTGAGCCTATTTTTATTGATTTTGAAGGGAGTTCTTTGTGCCTCCTGGATTTTGATGCTTGTTCCCTTTGCCATATTAGGGAAATTCTATACTATAATTTGCTCCAATATACCTTCTGCTCCCCTCTCTCTTTCTTCTTCTTTGGAATCCCAATTATTCTAATATTGTTTCATCTTATGGTATCACTTATCTCTCGAATTCTCCCCTCGTGGTCCAGTAGTTGTTTGTCTCCCTTTTGCTCAGATTCTTTATTCTCCATCATTTGGTCTTCTATATCACTAATTATCTCTTCTGCCTCATTTACCCTAGCAGTATGAGCCTCCATTATTGATTGCACCTCATTATTAGCTTTTTTGATTTCAGCTTGGTTAGATTTTAGTTCTTTATATCTCCAGAAAGGACTTTTATTTCTCCAGACAGGGTTTCTCTAATATCTTCCATGCCTTTTTTGAGCCCAGCTAGCATCTTGAGAATTGTCATTCTGAACTCTAGATCTGACATATTACCAGTGTCTGTATTGATTAGGTCCCTAGCCTTCGGTACTGCCTCTTGTTCTTTTTTTTTTGTGGTGAGTTCTTCCACCTTGCCATTTTATCCAGATAAGAATATGTGAATGAGAGAATAAAATACCAAAAGGGTGGCAAAGACCCTGAAACATGTATGCTAACCAAATCAGAAGAGACCCCAAATTGGGGGCAGAAGAAAAGGGGTAAAAAGAAGTTAAAAAAAGTAAAAAAA
>ML104628.1:71985-103248 GCA_003697995.1 Taxidea taxus jeffersonii | reverse complement strand
TCACAGAGGTTTCCACAGAGTCATCTAAAGAAAATATTCCTTCCGAAGCATAGCTAGGAGCTATTTATGTTAGAACTGCCTACTTTGTCACAGTAAACTGACTATTCCTCCTATCATCTGGACTGTCAAGATGGGGAACTGTTCTCTTTGACTTTCCACTTAGTACCAGTCAACAGTGTGCATATGAAGTAGGAGAATTCAGTGCTTGTAGAGTAATGAATGGTATCTGTTTCTGAGGTGAGAGTCAAATGATATATATTTTTGGAAGACATTTAACATTGTGTAGTTTTTAATGTACCTGTTTTACAGGAGTTCCATACGTACACAGGGAAGAAGAGGCAGTTACCTCCATGTTGAAATATAACTCGTTTTGCTACTGATAACCCACTTTGCCTGAAATTTTCACACTATTAATTGGAACTTCGAGTGAGCAAAAGGATGACTTAAATGTTATCTAGAAGTTAATATACATTTGGTTAGTACCAGCCAATAATAAATTCACCAAACTTAGCTTTTTAAATTAGTTTCCAGACATGAATTAACCCCCTAAGGGGATGTAAAGAGCCAAAAAGAATTGTTGAGGGTCATTTTCAAAAATTTTAAGATTATTTACTCAATCACAGCAGCTAGGTGTTCAAAAAAGGTAGAAGGAGTAAAGATTATCCTAAGTTTGTATCTGGGCTGAAGAACTTTGGAATGGAAGAGAGGTAGAGAGAGACAGACAGACAGACAGACAGACAGACTGGTTGGAGCATTTACAAAGGGATCATAGCTGGAAGAAAATTTAGTGTAGTCACCCCGAAGCATTAGATGGTAGCTGAGGACCTGTGATATGTCTCTTATAACATGTCACAAGTTTGGGATGCTTGGGTGGCTCAGTTGGTTAAGCATCTGCCTTCAGCTCAGGTCAGGATCCCACAGTCCTGGGAATGAGTCCCATATTAGGCTCCTTATCTAGCCAGGAGCCTATTTCTCCCTTTGCCTGCCTCTCCCCCTGCTTGTTCTCTCTCTTTCTTTCTCTCTCGACAAATAAATAAAATCTTTAAAAAAATGTCACAAGGTCTTAGTCAATTTCTATGATTCACCAAAGAGCTGGTTTTTTTCCATATCTCAATGCCATCATCAATATAGTAGAGCTCTTATTGGCCTTCATTTTAATAAATCTGAATCTGGAAATGACTACCAATGTAACACCTCCAAACTGAACTTTGGCCTTCTGACCTACATGAGGACTCTAGGGGGTAAGCATCTGGAAATCCTTCAGTAAGGAAGAAAAAAGAAGGAAAAGAACACATCTTCTTCCTTTAAGACCTCCTCTGCAAAGTTACAGCCTCCCAGTTCTTCATTCACCCCATTTACTAAAACCTGTTTATATGACTATGTCTAAAAGCAAGGGCAGCTGAAAAACTGGACTTTTATATTCTGTAACTGTAACCCAGAATAGCTTCAGGAGTTTTAATAATAAAGAAAAAGCAAAACACACTGGGATACTTCTTATAGTCTTATTGCATCACTTCAAGTCATAATATTTATTGTGCCTCACCTCAATCTTTCATTTTAACGTCCTCGCACTCCACTTCACATAGATTTAGATATATTTTTTTCTTTAAGGGGCATTTTTTCCTATGTTATTTAAGCAGTTCAAATATCTGCTAAGTCAGACATTTTGATGATAATAAATCTGTGTTAAACAAAAGGATGCTTTTAGGAATGAAAGAAACTCCATTGAAAACAATCTTAGCTTTATATAAGGAGTAGAATACGTATGGTCCCAGAGTCTTATTTTGGTTTCCATAAGTCATGATCGATACAGGTATAAAATATGAAAACTATCTATAAGATGAAATTCTGAATTGCCCCAATGGGTAATAAGTTAGATATCAATGTCAAAACCTGATTTCCGGAAACAAAATTTCTGGTCTTCCACGTAAGCAATCCAAATTGGTAAGTGTATCACAGTCAAAGAACTGAATGTCAGTAGCCCAAAGGCAAACCATTGTCTACCTGCACAACACCCCCGGAATGCACTGGGACTTTGTGGCCACTTGAAGATGTGTAGAGAGCAAGCACCATCACTAACAGATGGCATGCTGAGGTTTTTGTCTCCTTTTGCAATTTTGTTTTTGCTCTTTCACTTAAAAAAAAAAATTATTCTTTAATTTTTATTAAGTTCAATTAGTTTAAGTTAGTTTATTAATGTTTATTAGTTTATTAGTTATTAATGTTAATTAGTTTATTAATGTTTATTAAGTTCAATTAGCCAACATCACTAGTTTCTGATGTAGTGTTCAGTGATTCCTTAGTTGTGTATAACACCCAGTGCTCATCATATCACATGACTTCCTTACTGCCCATCATGGGGTTACAACCCCCCCGCCCCCACTGTTAACATTCAGTTTGGTTCCTAGAGTCCAGAAGTCCAGAGTGTCTCATGGTTTGTCTCCCTCTCTGATTTCTTCCCTTTCAGGTTTCTTTCCCTTCCCTTATGTTTTTTTCTTTGCTCTTTCATCATAGAGAATTCAATATAGTCCCTAGTCTGATGGATTTACACTCCTGGAGGAAAGCATTAAAACCAAAAATTTGGTGCACTTTTTGAAAGAAACATTGAACCTCAGTGTATTCTGAACCACTATAAAATGATTAGGCTCATACATTCTTTTGGAAGTCTAGGGCTGAACAAATTGATGTTGAAACCAAACTGAATGCCAGTGAGTAAGAAAGTACTATGCTGCCCTCAAGAGACAAGACCTGCTTTGACAGCCCTTTAAAAAATTTTTTTTGTTTTATTATTAGTAGTATTGTTTGTTTAGTGTCCTATACAGCCACAGTGAGCATTAAAAAAAAATCATTGCCACTATTTATTTTTCTCCTAAGTGATTGAACCTTTAATTTTTAATTTCAATGTCAAGGGTAATTGACAGAGTTGTCTCATTCTATAGTACAGTCAGTACACACAGACACACATACAAACACACTCATGAAAATACAGTTTTTATTTCCCTTGTACAAAATTAAAAATTCATAATTTACCATACTACTTGACTACTATCTGGTATTTTTTCTAACCTCCAAGAGATTGACCTAGTAGCCCCTTTGGTAAAAATGGTTTGCTGCTCCACCTGAATTTGCTAAGCAAATAGGATTTGTGAAGCTTTTAGATTTTCTCAGTAGATTAAAAAAAAAAGATTTTATTAATTTATTTTGCAGACAGAGATCATAAGTAGGCACAGAGGCAGGCAGAGTGAGGAAGGGAAGTAGGTTCCCTGTTGAGCAGAAAGGCCGATACCGGGCTCAATCCCAAGACCCTGGGATCATGACCTGAGCTGAAGGCAGAGGCTTTAACCCACTGAGCCACCCAGGCGCCCCTCTCAATAGATTTTTTATATCATAGTTGTTACCCTAACATCATAATGCATGCATGTTTATAGATACTTATTATATACTTAGCTACATTTATAAATGTGAAGTATACGTGCATCAGGAAAGTTTTATTTTACTCATTGATCTATTAACTTTGTGTTGTTTTATGGTATGTGAACTGAGCCCCAGAATCCCCTTAGAGCATTCCATGATTTCTGTTCTTGTATAAATCTATAATAAGAACAGCAATTATGTGCAAATAGAAAAAAATAGAAATGATAGGAAGTATTAACCATGACATTCACCTTTTAACTGTCTTTACCAAGAAAATAAAAGCTCAGCAAATATTTTACTCAGCTTTTTAAAAGTAAATGGGAGTAAATTTATGTAATTTAAAATTTACCATAAAACTTATGAAGAATTAAGTGAATATTTTATTTTGATTATGATAAATGTCTGGGTTGGACCCTGTGAAGAGGCAGTAGACCACTTCCCCAATCAAACATAGAATTAGAAAATAAGAAAGAAAAACTAATAGAGAATCCTAACATCATCTACATTACTGATTAAACTTAAGTTTAAAATTATCTAGTGTGATAGAAAAAATATATAATCATTACACTTCTAGTCTAAGTTTTTGGAAAATTAGAGGGAAAATTAAATTGGTAGAACAGGCCTTTTTGCTGACTTTATCACTCCCCATACGTATCTAGGAAAGAAAAAAAAAAAAAAAAAAGGGAGAGACAAGATTACCCTACATGCAGGACTTGTGGTCAACTAGTTCTAACTAATTAAGCCATGTAAACACTGTGACACACTTACTAGAGAACTCAGATCATCTTTGTCTAGAGAAGGGAATGTGGAAACTCAAGCTTGTGGGTGCTTACTGGAAACCTGTTTTTATGAAAGTAAGGAAGAGACATTTCCCCTATAGCTATGGTTACTACTTCAAGGATAACCATATTTCTTTCCTAGGTATTAAAGTGCTAGGACCTTGAGTGCCTGGATGGCATAGCTGGTTAAGCCTCTCACTTGGTTTCGTCTCAGGTCATGACTTCAAGGTCCTGAACTGGAGCCCCATGTCCAGCTCTGTGCTCAGCTCAGAGTTTGCTTAAGTTTCTCTCTCTCCCTCTGTGCTTCCTGCTCTTGCTCTGTCTTTCTCATAGATCTTTAAAAAAATTAATAAAAGTGCTACAAACTATTATTTTTATTATTTTATTTTGGTAAGAAATTACACAATTGTTATAATTAAGAAAATGAGTAAAGGACAGACATTTGATAAAAGGAATCTAATTCACATGAGCTTAAATTCTATTAGCAAACTGTTTCTTACTATTTTTTCTCCCCCCACTGGCTACACAGTTCAGATCATTTGTTACCTTAAAGTGGAAGGCTCCAGAGACAGCTTCTTATGAATACTTCTTGAAAGATCTTTGAGGTCAAAAAAGTGATTTAACCTCAGAGATCAGACTCAAATTCTGTAGAGTGCAGAAAAAGAAAAATATAATTTAATTTCTAGGACATTCAGCAGCTAGGGATTTCAACAGCTATAGGCCAACACATGATTTGTGTTGTAATAACCAGTCATGACAGCCAAATATTTTTTGAACTATGTTTAAAAGTACTTCATACAAAATATTTTAAATATGCTTGGTAGCTTCTTTTGTAGCAATTATGGTATGCATACAAACTCACATACGTGTACTCACATACATAATGACTCAAATTTATTTTTTAAAAGTTATAGACACATGGATATCCACAGTCAATAAAGTATGTGTTTGATAAAAATTCGAAAAGTAGATAGCAAGAAATCACAGTTACATTTATGCAATTCTTTTTAATACTTGTTAATGGTTCAGGTTTTGACATTATCCTTTATTTATAAGATCAACATTATTTTATTGCAAATGAACATTTTTACAATGTACACACTTAAGGACCACCTCTTAATTGCTATTGCTTAATTCTTGACTATTGCCCTGCATATAATGTATATTTTAATGATACACCAAGAAATGCTCAATTTGATTCCAAATAGTAAAGGTGAAAAATGTGTTTACTTCAATGAATATATGTTTTGTCTTTTAGCAACAATTATGCATATAAATGCTTTGGTTATTTATATATGCGTAAAAGTGAAATTAAAATAAAATGATCCTTTCTTCAAAAAATTAAATATATCTGCTTGCTGGGAACTAGACAATATGTCAATATTGATTACTGTACATGAGAATATTAATAATTATTCTTTTATTATTTTTGTAACAAAAATTTTCTGCTGCTGAGAGGCTATTGAGAAAACAATCAATGATTTATGAAGCTCAGGAGTCATCAAGTTTCTTAATGGTAAAATAAGAAAACCAGAAGACAGAGAACAGTTTTAAGCTACAGAAATGCAAAAAGCCTTTCCTCAATAAATATCTTTCCTGTTACTCTTACACCTAAAATACCTGTGCTTTAGTGTACCATGAAATAGAATACGTGAAATAGAGGATTAGATGATTTTGAAGATAAGTTCAAACTCAAGTTTACCTCTTAGTTTTTAAAAAAAGCAGATACATTCTCCATCTCCTGCCCATGTCCTGAGAGGAGCTGCAGCCCCGTCTGCCCACCAGCAATAGTGGTCCCGCAGAACTGCTCCAGCTTCTTGGTCAAGCGGAGCAAGCCGACACACAGCACCAAGCCTAATAACCCAAAGGCTCCCAACTCCTTCCTCTACAAGGAGCTGATTCACCTCCAGGCTGTGGGCATAGATAGAGTAGAAGGCTGACAGCAAGGGTGCAGTGGTGGTCAGGAAGCAGAGATTCCTCCCGTTCCTACGTGCGCACAGCCATCCACGAGAATGCCGGGGTCACTCTCTGCAGCATCATGCACCTGATCCACGTGACTCTGGACCGCCCAGATCTGCGCAAGGTTGCCATTTGTACACTCAGTGCCATCCTGCGCAGCCAGAAGCCTGTGATGGTGAGGAGCAAGCAGGCTGCCCCACCAACAGCTCCTGAGCACCGCCCCCCACCTCCAAGACAATAAAGATGTCAGCTACCTTACCAAATAAATAAATAAATAAATAAAATATTAAAAATACATAAATATGTAAAAACATACAGATTTAATGTTAATGTTAATAATAATCAAAGATGTTTTGCTAGTATTTATTTGTAAACAAAAAGAAACATTCAAAAAATTCGTTAATTCCAGCATTAGTTATAAAAATACGTGGCAAATGTAAATAGTTCCTATTCCATAAGGGAAAAAAGAAACACGTGAGAGGCAACGTACAAGTCCAATAATAAGTATAAAGAACACCACAGGGGCACCTGAGTGGCTCAATGGGTTAAGCCTCGTCCTCTGCTCAGGTCGTGATCTCAGGGTCCTGGGACTGAGCTCCACATTGGCCTCTCTGCTCAGTGGAGAGACTGCTTCCCCCTCTCTCTCTCTGCCTGTCTACTTGTGATCTCTGTCTCTCTGTCAAATAAATAAATAAAATCTTAAAAAAAATAAAAAAATGAAAACGAAGTGGAACTAAATAAAAAGCTCAGAATGCCAGGGAAGATAGGAAAAATGAAAGGCAGATGGTGGAACACACCAAGTTCCAAGCTATCTCACTTGTGTTTCAATGCCTGCCAATGACTATATTTTTGTTTGTTTGTTAATGGAAGTTTGATAATTCTCAAACTTGGGAACATATGAACGAGACTTGAAAGTTCTTTTTTTTTTTTTTAAGGGTCTTCATGAGATACATTTTATTATGAGGACCAGGTTAGAGAAAAAAAATTAGTGTAGGCTTTCCTGAATTGGGGCACACCAAACTTGTTCTACAGCACTAGTAGTGTTAACTAAATAAGATTCCAGGCACTTCTAACGTGAGATTTAATCTAGTATATAAGTTTTTTATGTGCTTTTTTAATATAAAGAATGATAACCACACAAAGTACCCAAAAATTGAGTTCACAGGCAATTTCATTCTTAGTTTTTATTTTGGTGTAGGTAAAAACTTTAGTATAAGACATTTGTGTTGCCTCACCCATCTCTTGCCTATGGAATTTGCAAGCATGAGGCACCTTCACAAAAGTGTGGGACAATAAAAATGATTCTTCAGCACACCTTTTCCTGTACCTTGGTAATAAGAAAATGTTGAAACTTTTGAGAGGGACAACATATAGACAATTTTGGAGTGGAGACAAGTCTTCCTAGTAAAGCTATACATTTCCTATTGCACATACCAAAATATTGTTAGGGTATATTTAGTAGAGATTCCCATCCCGATATATCATAGTCTAGAGATTCTTTGGCAGTAATCCCATTGTGACTTTCGACATGTTTCAAGATATTAAAAACAAAATGTTTAAAACTGCTTTATTCAAAATCTTTAAATATGCATAAAACATTTTATTGCCTTATGGATACCCATGTGTATATCCACGTATGTATGATGCATTCACACACACACACACACACACACACACACATATATACACAAACATACATACATATACTCCCATTTGTATATTCAGGTGAGTGACAATTCAAAAGTTTGGAAGGAAAATGATATATGTGAGAATCCACAGCCAGGAGGCAAGTTCATTAGGGATGGAAGTTTATATACAGTTCACATTAATTCCATCTCTAAGTATTTCCTGGAGACTCTTTTTATTAGCTTATGATATAACTTCTTTCAAACTATTCCATTCTTAAGGATTTATAATCAAAATTCTTCCAAATATTTGGGGAAAAAAAAAAACCTAGAGAAAAATTCTGAAGGACACACACACAAAAAAAATTTGGAAAGACACCAAAAAAACTTTTACAAGTTTTAAAATATTACAAATAATATTTCCAAAAGTACATTATATAGCTATCATATATTTTTTCTGAAGTGGAAGGAGAATTTGTACCAAAAGCGATATTTAAAAAAGTGAAATCATAAAAATCATTGAAATGTTATTTGGATAGATAGATGAGCAGACAGATATAGATGGATAGATACAGATAATATAGATATATTTTCTCTAAAATTCATGGTTCAAAGAAACCACATTGGATAAAAAGTTAGAGGTGTCTACACAGCAGAAACTTTTTTTTAAAAGATTTTATTTATTTATTTGACAGACAGAGATCACAAGTAGGCAGAGAGGCAGGCAGAGAGAGAAAGGGGGAAGCAGGCTCCCTGCCAAGCAAAGAACCTGATGCAGGGCTCGATCTCAGGACCCTGGGATCATGACCTGAGCTGAAGGCAGAGGCTTTAACCCACTGAGCCACCCAAGCACCCCTACACAGCAGAAACTTTAAAAAGAGTTTCCATTTGTAATTTTTGTAACCTTCTGTTTTATACCAACATTCTCCCTTTTAGGTAACTGAAAGAGCACTTTATTTTTCTTAATCTGGCTAACATTTTCTCTCATTTACACAGTTTGAGATAATAAAAAGGGATGAAGACAGTAACATGATTGCCTCTAATCTGAAGAAAACACTGAATTGTAACTATATTCTTTATGTCAGAACATAGAAATAAAATTAAAAGTATTTCCTGCTTCTGATCTCTTGCAGGTGTACCAGCACTGTCTTTTCATCATCATCTTAACATGAAAAGTTTCTTTTTCTGCCAAAAGGATAACAAAATCCTTATAGAGATGATGTATTTTCACCTTAGAAGATTCAGATAGATACATGATTTTCTTGCAGTAGCTGAAATTGTTTCATTTTTTAAAACCATAAAATTTCATAGAGCTTGTAAGAAATGGCAATTCGATTCAGGATTAATCTGTGTGTTCTTAGAAAAATATATTTTTCTTCATGAATACTTACGGGATAAAAATTGATAGCTCTGGACAGATCTCTTTGCTTTCTTTTTAAAAAGCAGTGTGACATGTCTTGACAGGCAAGAGAGAGTTAAGATGATAGGTAATACCTGTTTCTGGAAAATGAATGTAATTTAAAACTACGTGTGCTATTCCCCTGACCTGAAAAGATTTAAAAAGCTTTAGCAAGATCTTAAGAAGTATTTCTGACCCTTGAAAAGTTATTGTTATTGTCCACTATTTATGAAATATCTTTTAAAATAAGTTTTTATATATGCTATGTTATTCACTTACTAATATCTTTAGTATCTTTAGTTATTCAAAAGAGTCTATTCAGAAGAGTCATTTCCTCGGAGAAATGCCTATTCTATTCAAATAAATTAGTACAGGCAATATGCAAATAGTAGTCTTGTGTTTTGTAATCTAGTCTCATATTGCCTATTACACCAATGATTTGCAACATCTGTATATGAATTCCTGCTTTTATTTCACAATTTTAAAATCACTATTCTTTTTAATCTTTGTTTCATGTAATAATTTTTGAGAACAGATAAGGCCAGCATCATTATTCCTATTTTAAAGATGGGCGTCCTTATCTACTCATATACCCAAAACATTGTAGTATGGGAGTTAAAAACACAATTCAGCTAATTAATATTCATGCAACTTAAGGAAGAGACAGAAATTAAATTGAATTAATCAAAATGTTAACCAGAAAATCCTCGTTGTAGGACCTTGACTAATACAATGGAAAGGCAGGGAGAAGTATTTGGGAATTCAGAGGGACAGGGGTGTGGCTGTGCTAGAACAAGGCTAGAGATTCTTGATCATGGTGATAAAAAGGGAAATGCTCTGTGTCAATAAACTCTCACAGAGATAAGATCAACAGGGGATTTTCAAATGTTTTGGGTACCTTTGCAAAAGCTAAGCTAAATACTGACTCACACGCATACATGCACACACACACACACACACACACACTTAAGGGTACACTTCATTTCATACATCTGTCACCTTGTTGCCTGCTAAAGACATTGCATGTGGTGATATTCTGAATATCAGTGGCCAGTATACAGTTGAGTACTGACTTCACTGCTGCTGAGCATCACCTCTTGCCATGTGTAAACCACACCTCAGTCCCGGGATGGGCCTCCTAATCAATACTGACACCTCCTCCCATCACTATTTGCATAACAGGTGCTATAACTATAACTTTCAAAAAAAAAAAAACAACTTTATGTATAATACAAATGACACATGGGTGAAGAGTGCAGCAATTTCATGTTTTGACATAGGTATACATTGTGAAACCATGGCTACCATCAAGATAATGAGAACTTGCATCCCCTAGAAGTATATTTGTCTATAAGAAAACTACTCCAAGTTTTTGGAAAGTAGGTACATCACTGAAACCCACTCACCTTAACAGGTATATTTTGAAGGGCTGAAGAACATGCTTTTATTTTCTTTTTTTAAGATTTTATTTATTTATTTGACAGAGAGAGATCACAAGTAGGCAGAGAGAGGGTGGGGGGGAAGCAGGCTCCCCGCTGAGCAGAGAGCCCAATGCGGGGCTCGATCCCAGGACCCTGGGATCATGACCTGAGCTGAAGGCAGAGGCTTTAACCCACTGAGCTACCCAGGCACCCTGGAACATGCTTTTCTAACTTGCATAATGTTCAGCAATCACAAAATGGAAAGGCAAACAGGATTCAAGAGATAGTTGACTTTCAATTAGAACATACATGACACTGGTGACATTTTGAACAAGAGATAATAAATGGTTAGTAATAATAAAATATATAAGAAGATCCAAGTGAATCATAAAACCTTCTAGAAATAATAAATTAAAAATAATGAATTGTTCTAATTAGTACTTAAATTGAGGCCATAAAAATCAAATGAGAAAAATATCTTGAAGCACAGAGTAGAATTTCTGAGTTGGAGATTATGATGAAAAGATAACAAAATTAGTGGATAAACACTGCAGACTCATATTGTGAGTGATATTTACTCCCAAAAGAGGAGGGGATACAAGAAAGAGGAGGTAATGACACCATAAGTAACAAAAAATAATTTCCCATGACAAAAACCTGATCTTCATGCAGGAATTGGTCAGAAAAGATGCATACCATTGAAAATCTTGAATTCTAAGGATAATGAGAAAATCTTACAAACCACCAGAAAGAAAAAGTTACCTGCAAGGGAGAAAAAAAAAATCAGACTAGGATTGGTCATGTCAGTAGTGCGATAGAAAGTGAAAGTCAGGGAGAGGGACTCTGTAGAGAAAAGAATAAAAAAAGCAGTCATTCTATAGTTCCCCATAATTTAGCTGACCAGTAAGAAAAAAAAAACAGGGGGGTTTTCATACTCTAAAACAATCCAGTGACATTTTATGCCCTACTTTAACTGAGGAAAATATTCGAGATAGGACTGAAATCATGTAAACATTCCAGGATGGAAACTTAAAGAAGGAGATGCACAAACAGTGACAGTAAAAAGACCTCATGATAAATCTGGTTGGAAGATGATAGACCGGGAATGTATATTTTATGTTCTAAATAAGAAGTCTCAGGAATGAAGTGCTATAGTATAGGAAAAATTCTGTTACTGATCTGGACCAGGAATCAGCAAACTAATCCTGCTCACTTCCTATTTTTATAAGTAACCTTTTATTGAAAGGAAGTCATGTCCCTTCATTTATGTAATGTATATGGCTGCTTTCACACCTACTACAACAGATGAGCATAGTGCTGACAGGAACACTATGCCCCAAAACAGAAATATTTTCTATTTAATCCCTTACAAAAAAAAAAAAAAAAGAAAGAAAGAAAGAAAGAAAAAAAATGCAAAGTACAGTCTAGATCTAAAAATAATAAATTTTCTATACCTTTGAGTCAGAGGATGGTATGTAAAGTAATTTCAATATTTCACTGGTAGAAAGGCGAAGTAGAGAAGTACAAGGATTTCAAATACAATGGCCATATTTTAAATGGCTCTCATTCTAAAGAAGACGAAGAATAGTGCAGAGGAGGAAACAATGCACTTTATAATAATAGTATTTTATTTTCAGATAGTCATAGAAAATTATGTGTCAATACTGAAAGGAAAGAAAAGTGATTTTCTTCTACCCTACCGAGTCTTGGCTGAGACCCTATGTAATAAAGTAATAATTACAGAGAGAGAAAAATTATTTTATAATTATTAATTAAAATTTATAATTATTAATAAGAGAAAAACAAACAAGATAGTTAACAAGCACTCCACATGTATACAATGGGATACCTGAGATGCCTTAGGATCCAGACGTAAATACCACTTAAGAAAAAGGGAGAGAAGATAGAAAAAGAGAGAGATGTAGGCCTTTTGGGGGAGAATAAGTGATTTTTAGGAAAGATGGATGGGCCTTTAGTAGAATAGGTAGAAGACATGATAATTTGTGGCAAAGGTTGTCTGGTTGTGGTATAAACTTCTAGCTTGTTTTCCTGTGAGGAGTCACTCTTCTCTGGTTAATGAAACTCCTAAGGGAGGGTATTTGTGACAACTGAGTTCCATTTGTAGAAACTGTCTTTAGGCAGGTAAAAGGAATTCAGAGAAAGAATTCCATTGCATTTTTGGTTTATTTGTTTGTTTCTTTGTTTGTTTTTCCCCAAGTACCTACAGCTTAAAATAATCAATCTATCAAAGGGACATATTTTGTGGTAGGACATTCTGCTACTCTTCAACATAGAGAAAGATAACATTAGTGCTGTGGAAAATAGGTATATATTACACATTACTTGTGGAGCATAAGGAATAACATGGAGGGCATTAGGAGAAGGAAAGGAAAAGTGATTGGGGAAATTGGAGGGGGAGATGAACCATGAGAGACTGTGGACTCTGAGAAACCTAAGGGTTTTGGAAGAGAAGGGGGTGGAAGGATGGGTGAGCCTGGTCGTGGGTATTGAGGAGGGCACATATTGCAGGGAGCACTGGGTGTGGTGCACAAACAATGGATCTTGGAACACTGAAACAATAAAATTAAATTAAACAAACAAACAAAACAAAACAAAAACTCCAAATGAATAAAAAATTGAAGAAACCAAAAGTAAATGCAAAGGTAAACAAAGAGAATACATAAGAAATACAGGGTACTCCAAATGGTAAATAAGTTTAAGTTCTTAACTATAACAATTCTTATAAAATGTTTGGGCACCTGGGTTAAAGCCTCTGCCTTCTGCTTGGGTCATGATCCCAAGGTGGTGGGATGGAGCCCTCAATCGAGCTCTCTGCTCAGCAGGGAGTCTGCTTCCCACCCCCTCTCTCTGCCTGCCTCTCTGCCTGCTTGTGATCTCTGTCTGTCAAATAAATGAATAAAATCTAAAAAAAAAATTAAAAAGTTGAAGTAAACAAGATCACCTTCTAAAAGATACCCTCTGACTACATTAAGAAGAAAAGACTACCACTATGCTATTGATAAGAAAACTTAACCAAATTGACAAATTAAGGCTGAAAAATAGAAATGACAAGTGAATAACAGGCAATGGAAAACAAAAGGATAGGCAAAGCTGTAGAAACAAATTTATCCCCAACACAATAAAAGGTTATCCCATACTTACCTAATATTTCTTAGTGTGAGATCAATACTCCTTGTTGGTCTTTGATTCCAGCCAAGAGAAGAGGAAAGAGGTTGGTGGAGTGTTCCTAGACACTTCTAAGGACTCTGAGAGGAGGTAAGGCACATTTCACGTGGTCACACTCATCGCACAAAAAAGAGACACAGTGGAGAAGATTTTGTAACCCAACAACACCTCTCCTGCTTTATGGAGAGTATGACATTCTCATGCCTGTATAAAAACCTTTATGGACTGGACATTTGGAGATCGGCACCTAGTTCTGCTGCCAAGAGGTATAGAGAGCAGACTAGTTGTCATAAACTTGGGTTAGCCAGGAGCATTCCTAAAACTAAAGTGGGGCTAAATCATGTAATGACTCTGGGGTCATTGTAAGATTTTTGGTTCTACTTCAAGTGAGATGAGTAGCCATGATATGGTTTGGCAGATAAGTACATATTACCATGTGATGTTTTAAAACAATCACCTGGATTGCTTTGTGGGAGAGCTTACTGTAGGGAGAAGTGCAAAAAGGGAAGGCAAATGAGAAAGCTTTAGAAGTAGTGTGGACAAGGGATGTTGTTGGCTTCAACTGTAGTACTAGCAGTGAGAATAATGAGAATTGGCAGTATCTGGATATATTTTGGGCTGTAGCCAACCACAACTGACATACTGGTATAAAAGAAAGAGTAAGTCAAAGAAGTCAGTCAGGGCAGATGACCGGTAATGAAAAACTAACAGAAGAAAAAAATTACATGTGTTTTTTCAACATTTATGTTGGGAAGACTGTTAGACACATATTAAAGCCATGGGAGAAGTGATGAAGGAAAATGATAAACCAATTGATGTGTTTAGTAGCATCTCTTAAAAATAGAATTGAGGTTTTAAAAAACAGGTGATCTGTCATATTTATTATACAGCATCCATAAATTGTATTTAATGCTAATGAAATGTCATCTAGTCTTTAACTATTTTATTGATTTGCCGTTTAATAAATGCATATGCCTCCTAGATACTGTTCACAAAGGATAAAATCTTGTTGTATGACTGCAATCTTTGGATTTGTAAGAGAAATCACTGAAATAAATGTGTTTCTCCAAGTGACTTCTATATTGGGAATGATAATGTAATGGCAGATTTATTTGAGGATTTTATATGTAAATTTTCAAAATGCCTTATCAAATGCGGATTTGAATCTCAACACCTAAGCAGATTACATTCTCACATCTTTCCAAGCGAGCATTTAGATTCAATTCAGAAAACTGTTTTTGTTGGAGCTCTGGGCCCAAATCAAAAATCCCTGGCTTAGACCACTGTCCCCGAAACAACATAGCCTAACGTTTTCTTAAGCAGTATAATTATAGATACCTAACATTCATTTATTTATTATGTATAAACCTGTTTTGGTTTAAGCATTGTGCTTATTTATTGGGCACAAAAGCCTTAATGCATAAGGCTGGCCCTTAAGAAGTTCAGAGTTTACCTATCAGAGAAAGGAACACTTATGTTTCAAAGAAAAAAAAATAGTTCCTATGACATTTTTAAAGTTTGTTATGCTTGTTTAAAACTCCAGCCCAGTATGTAACAACTGTATATATTTTGAAGGAAAGATCTTTAGATTAATGCTTTTTTACTATTATAATTTTAAATTATAATCTAAAATATCTATGTTCTGTATGTACACTCAAATTTCATTATATTTGTATGCAATATATACAAATTTAGAGAAGAGAATAATTGGCAAATACTGGTTTTTGGAAGGGGACAAATAAATAACATCTAATTTCCTTGTCTTTAAAATTTTTAAAAGTATATTTTCACCATGTAAACTACTTGTACTTAGTTTAGACTAAGACATTTTCTTTGTCTTGATACAAAGTCAGGTAAAGTCCACAGGTGCATAAAATCACTGCAAAAATATGTTTTATGTCCTAGACCTAAGACATTTTTAGCTTCTTTGATTCTGCTAGAAGAATGTGAGATTTAAAATATACATATTATTATGATGCACAATGCACAGGCTTTTACAATTTCTTGATAAGATCAATAACTTTGTGTCCTATTTAATACATATCATAGGAATATGGAGACACTACTGTTTAATTCTCTTAATAAAAATAAATTTCATGGGACGCCTGGGTGGCTCAGTTGGTTAAGCAGCTGCCTTCGGCTCAGGTCATGATCCCAGCGTCCTGGGATCGAGTCCCACATCAGGCTCCTTGCTCGGCAGGGAGCCTGCTTCTCCCTCTGCCTCTGCCTGCCTCTGTCTGCCTGTGCTTGCTCTCTCTCTCTCTAATTAATAAATAAATAAAATCTTAAAAAAAATAAATTTAAGAGTTTGAATATATTGACACATAAGATCAAAAGTGACAAGAGTTCCACGGAAATATTTTTGATAACAAATGTGGTGGAAACACAGGATTTTTGGTTAAGGTTGCATTGTATGTTACACATCATGGCAAACAAAAATTGCTCAGATATACAGCCATTGCAAGAGAAACTTCTAGTTGAATTTTCTTTTTCCTTTCAGCAGTTGCATGAATTTGCACTGAAAACCAAATACTGATGGGATGAGTGACATCATTTAATATTATTTTATTTTTATTTAATTAAAGTGACAAATTTCCTGGTTTGCACTTCCTTTCTTAGCATAATTTTAGTAATCCTCACTTTTATTCTCAAACTTGGCCTGGAAAAAAGAAGAAAATACATTCTCACCTACACACAATATATTATTTGGCAAAAAAACAAAAACAAAAACGAGACATAAAGGAGAGATTGTTTTTGCTTTTTTTCAGTTTCTGTGAATCCTGTGAAGATTCTTTAGGGCACCAATGCCAAATATTTCATTTAGTAAATCAATTTCAAATAATCAGTGATAGATATCTGGGGAAAAAGTGCTGAAAGGATTCTTCTTTCTTAACACACCCATGTAGGTGGTATGAATTAAATATTCTCAGATCTAGGCTATTAAAATAAGAATACTTAAGTTCCTGGTTAATAATAACAATAGTTTGGGGTGCCTGGATGCTGCAGTCTGTTAAGTGTCAAACTCTCAGTTTTGGCTCAGGTTGTGATCTCAGGTGATGAGATGGAGCCCCCATGTGGGACTCTCTGCTCAGCATGGAGTCTTCCTAAGACTCTCTCCCTCTCCCACTGCTCCTCCCACTCATGCTCTCTCCCTCCCTCTCTCTTTCTCTAAATAAACAGATAAAATAAAAAAAAAAAATTTGCTATGATGAAGGTACTATACTATGTTTTTGAGATAATTTTAATACATGTTATAAATGACAACAGGGTAGAAATTGAAACTGATTTAGCATCAGTATAACCAAAAGCAATACAGTTATTAAATGGTAACAGTAGGATTTGAACCCAGAAATCTGACTCTAGAGGTTATGTTATTAGTCACAAAATATAAAATGCCAAGCATCTTTACAAATTGGTCTTGTGTAGAGCTTGTGGTAGAGCAAATAATGACCCTCTAAATATGTCCACATCCTAATCCCCAGACCCTGTAATTATTTCACCTTACATGGATAAAAAGACATTGACGTGGTGATTAATAATTCAGTTAAGGATCTTGAGATTGGAAGATTCTCAATTGCATGGGTTGGCCTAATGTATCACAAGGGTCCTTACAGAAGGGAAACAAGAAAGCCAGAGACAGAAATGGAAATGTCACAACAGAAGCTAAGTTAATAGAAGAAGAGAGAGAGAAAGAGGGAGAGAGAATCAGAAATTAATAACAAAATTGTGGTGTTAATTTTGTAGTGAAAAAACTCACACTAATATTCTTTCACTACCTTTCTGAATATATTTTGGGAATTAATAAATTTTCTTTCATGAGAATTTTTTTAAATAAAATAATTTTTTTAAATGGAGAACTGATTTTATTAGTTTCTATACTAATAAAGAAAGGGAAGCAAACAATAAGAGACTCTTAATGATAGAGAGCAAACTAAGGGTTGGTGGAGAGGAGGTGGGCAGAGGGATAGGTTAAATGGATGATATGTATTAAGGAAGGCATTTGTGATGAGCACTGTGAGTTGTATATAAGTGATGAATCACTAAATTCTACTCCTGAAACTAATATTACACTGTATGTTAACCAACTAGAATTTAAATAAAAACTTGAAACCAAAAGTAGAAATAAAGGGTATAAAGGACTCCAAATCCCCTCCTTGCCTCAGGTTGGTGGATGGATGCCATGTCTAATCACACACAAGCAGAAGTCTAGGGTTTTATTTTCTGGAGAGGTCTCTGAACTTCAGGACACCAGGCTTATACCATAATGCAAACCCAAACCTTAACTCTACTCCCAACCCTTAACTGTAACCAAGACTCTATGAAGAAGGTCTCTGAACTGCAGTATACAAGGTGCATTCCTTCACACTGGCCCTAATCCTCACCCTCACACTTTCCTTAACCCTAACCCAAGCTCTAACCCTAGATGTGAGGGGGGTAAGAGAAAGGTAGATACGGTATATATATTTATACATACAATGGAATATTACTCAGCCACAAAAAGTAGGCAATCTTGGCATTTGCAACAACCTAGGAGGGGCTACAGACTATAATGCTAAGTGAAAGAAGTCACTCAGGAAAACAAATACCAGATGATTCCTCTCACATGTGGAATTTAAAAAGCAATACATGAGTAAAGAGATTAAAAAGAGAGAGAGAGAGAGAGGAAAACCATAATTCTCTTAACTACAGAGAACAAATGGATCGTTACTAGAGAGGAAGTGGGCAGTGGGTGGGTTGATTAGGTGGTGGGAATTGAGGAGTGCACCTATGTGTTGAGCACCTGATGTTGTAAGGAAGTGTCGTATCACTATATTGTGCAAATGAAACCAATATTACACTGCATGATAACTGAAATAAAAGTAAAACCTTGAAAAAGATCTGCTAATTATAACTAAGGGTGTACTTATTATGGAGGAGTGTGATGAGATGATCTTTCACCAGACTAAAGACTTCAGCATTCTGGTGCTCATGACACTCTGGCTCTTTCATAAATATGCTGCCCTGTCCCACTTGGTGGTCTCACAGTTAATCAACAAATTGCAACTGCGTCTTCTTTCCTCAACTTCTAAAGTGAGATCATCAAATAGATTTTAGAAATTCATTTACCTACAGCTTTAAAGTGTACATTGCCCTCTAAAATACATTTCTACAAAACAGTTACAGATAACTAGGAAGATTCAGCTGATAAATACAGCTGATAAATAAAGGAACTTATCTCAGAATGTATTGCTAAATAATATTACCACACTAGATATTAATTTTAAAAATCATATGTCATCCTGATTGGAAATAAAAATGTATGTGTTATCTGTGTATGTATATCTAAATATATAATATAAATACATATATTTATATGTGCCTATATACATATGTGTGTATTCATATGTATGTATGTGTGCATAAACATGTCTATCTACATACTATGCACCCATAAAAATATTAAGGATGCTTATGTCATATTCATGCTACTTGTCTCTGCTGTCTAAATTTTTTTTTTAAATATGGGTTGTCTATAAAAATTAGTTACTTCCGTTTAAAATCTCTCAAACTGAATAGAATCCGTGTTTAGGATTTTTAGCACAGAGGCGATGTAGCTATTGAAAATATTCTTGGTAATTTTTAGGTTGTAAATTTTTCTTAATGTGCACTTCTGATGTAGTCCTCACAGTGACCTCTGTGGGAGGCCTTATTAATAGCACGGAGGGATCTGCTGTTTGCCTCCAGGTTCCACATAGTCACAGAGCAGCAGCGTCTGCAATCCTTCTCTGGATCCTACACATCTGGTGCCATATTCTGAAACTTTTCTCTAAATCACACTTCAGCAAGCAGTTACAGAAATGTGAACGTACTTTGTTTAGAATTGAAAAACTATGATAGATAATAATATTACCCAAAGTATTGAGAACATTTGGCACAGGGAATATCTGTAGGATCATTGACTTAAAATGATGATAGTATTTTGGAAAGCATTTAAAGTGCAGAGTTTATCATAACTGAATCAAGAAGGAACTAAATGTCCTGCCCTTCATGGAAAGGTGGTAACAGGTAACTGTGCATTTTGGATTTTGTTGTATATTTTGAAGAGCAAACATTTAATAAGAGGGCACAGTTCCTGTGGCCAATGAAAATTATTAAGAAGAGCAGTGCAGGAATAGATAGAGAAGTTAATAGCCTGAATACTTGGAAAGGAAGCAAAAAAAATGAGTATATAAAGGCTGGCATTTCAAAGTTTAGTTGGATTCAAGCTATTAATGATGGCTACCACAGTGGCAGTGGTGAAGAGTGCAGAAGTTGCTAATCAAACAGGAAATGTCAAAGATGAAGCTTAAAGTGGTTTTAAGGAGATGGTCCTCAAGATGACCCCACCTTAACCCCTGGAGCCTGGGAATGGGTTACATTCTATCTCAATTAAGATAAATGTAAATATAAAAATAAAATATACAATAAAATAAAATTTAAAAATAGGGTGCTTGTTCTGGGTTATCCAGGTGGGCCCAATCTAATCAGATGCCCAGAAAACTTTCTTCAGCTGGGGGCAGATGAAATGCAGCAAAAGATTTCAGAAAGATTTCAAGCATAGAAGACCACATACAATGACCAGAAACACATCCAGAAGCAGAGGGTAACCCCCTGGCTGAGAGCCAAAAAGATAATGGAGATCTTAGTAATATTCCTTCAAGGAAGGGGATTTTGCCAACAGTCTGAGTCAATGCAATCAGATTCTTTCCAGAGTCTCCTAATAAGAGCCCAGTGGGCAGACAGTGACACTTTGTTTTAGTTTTCATCTTTTACAACTTTGAGGGGAGAAGCCAACAGAACCAATGAGTCAAACAGAACTTGTGAGTTGCAGAACTATTGGGTAATAACTTTGTGTCAATTTGTCACAACAGCAATAGGAGACTATGTAGTATAATTTTATAGAAAGGAGTAGGGTCCTTATCACAATGGAACGACATGTTAAAACTTGAGAAGGGTGGTGTAGGTGGGCACATTTTTCGTGTGTGGGCTCATGTGTGCGTGTGTGTACAAATAAAATGCAATTAAGTGATCACCATAGAGGAGTTTAATTGGAATACTTCAAAAGGAATAATAAAGGGAATAAAATGAATGATGCACAAAAGTTTGGGTAATGACAAAATTATGGAGATCATTAAAGATCCCTTTGAGGAGTAGCAGTTCTGAAAGATGGGATGCTGTGTCAATTGGACATCAATAAAATCAGAAGGCTTTATATGAACAAATGCCTTTCACATTTTTTTTTAAATCTCAGATATTGCAAGACCACGATGGATTACCATGAGTAAATCAGAACTGCTATCCTTCAGATAGAAATGACAAGTATGTGCTTGCATAATGCCAAAATGTGAAAATGACATCTTGAAAGGGGAAAAGATAAAAAAAAAAATCAGCAAGACATCTTTGTACTTCAATTTTCAGAAAACACTACTCTGAAAACTATAGTAATCTTTGCCTCTTAACAACATTTAAAATTCAATACATAATTGTATTCTCTCTATATATCAATTGCATTTTAGCTGTTATTATAGATGAGACTATGTTAGTCAACCAAGTTGTTAATTTTGTATTCTTTCATAAATTCATCCTGAAGTTTACAGACCCTAAATAGAGCTTCTTATCTCCCTTACAGTTCCATTCTTCCCATTACTCTGGTCAGAAACTGTGGGCTTATCTTTGACTCCTTTTCATTTCTCATTTACCACATCCCATCTTTCATTATTTGTTGGATTTACTTGCAAAATATGTACAGATAATAACCAGTTATCCTGTCTCCATTGATACCATCCTGCCATGCCACCATCATTTCTCATCTGGATCTTTAAGTTTGCCTTCCAAATACTCTCTCCGCTTCTCTCCTCGCCCTGGCATAGCATTTTCTTAGCACACAGTGTCCCTGGGAATGTGAAGTCAGATCAGGATATTTTTCTAATCGAAACCTACTCATGACTCTTACTCCTCTTATCTCTCAGTGTAAAAGTCAGTATCTACTAACTGAGCTGGTTCCAGTACATTCTTAGTCTTGATCTACCAGAATCGTCTCTTGCCATGTGCCCCAGTTATTCTGCCCTCCTGGCTGCAGCTGCAACATTTTCAGCTCTTTGTACCTGCTTCGCTCATTCTGTAGGACGAAAGCCTTTGGAAGGCAACACAGCTCAATTCCTTATTCCTTTTGGACCTTTGCCAAATGTCATTTTCTCACTGAGATCTTTAGTAGTTTTCTTGTAGAAACTAATGCCCCCCCATGTCTCAATATTCCTCTAACCTTTCTGTTTTTTCTAAGCATCACTTAATACCATCAAATATACTACATATTTATTATTTTGTATTTATTAGGTGACTGTCTCTCCTAACTAAATTGCTAGCTTCACGGTAGGGGGAATTTTGACTATTCAACTCACTTCCACATATACACAAACACTCACAAGAAATACAAAATAGGTATTATGTGTCTAGTAAAAGTAGAGTGAAGTAACTCTAAGCTTTTACAGTAATATGGAATGAAACCTGTATAGCAGTAATAAGTGGAAAAATGAAGACAATGTGCCCTACATTTTAATATTTGGGTATAATAATATTAATGGGTAGAATATATAGTTTATTCGGGAGTAGTCTGGGCAAGCAGGAAAAATAGTAATAAAGAGAGATACAGGGACTCTGGATGAGTGCTATGAGAGATCTTTTTTTATTGTATTGTCAATGTATATTCCATTTGTTTGTATAAAGAATACATACATATGTTGCACATATGCACATATAAGGGAAATGTCATGTATTCCTAAATAAATATACTTCTCAGAATAAAACTCTATATTAACATATTTGATATGACAAAAAACAGGTATATTTGTGAATTTGCCAACCAATATTTATTTATTTATTTATTTTTTATTTTTAAACATTTTATTTCACTTATTTGACAGGGAGAGAGAGAGAGAGAAAACACAAGTAGGGGTAGTGGCAGGCAGAGGGAAAGGGAGATGTAGGCTTCCCACTGAGCAGGGAGCTCAAACCCAGGTCCCTGAGATCATGACCTGAGCTTAAGGCAGATGCTTAACTGACTGAGCCACTAATGAACCTCAACCAACGTATATTTATTATCTACATCTTTAAAAGTTGAAGGAGTTGATTCAAGGAAATTATTAAGATGTAAATTATATCTCTGTTTTAATATTATATACAATCAAGTTGGACAGACAAGATTTAATTTTTTGAAAAATTTAAGTAAATGACTCATGAATTCAGAATTTCATCCAGAAATAACTCTTATAAATAGCTTATGAATGGACATTTCTAGATTATATGGAATATAAAAAATCTAATTTAGCATTCAAGGTATTCATAATCTAAATGGAAAATGAGAACATACTGCCATGTCCTTTCTCACAATCATGGAGGTTTTGTAAAATTGTTATCACATTGACCCAAATCATTTATGGCAAAGTGTTAAAAGACTTATCAGTGACAATGGAGAAGCAGAGTTGAAGCAGAGCACAAAGTGTACCTTGAGCTTCATGCTTACTCCTTTGAGAAGTGTTTGGGGGCCAGTAGACTTGTTGAAAAAAAGCATTCTAGTACAAGATATCCTAGATATCCAAGATAGCTTGCTATATGTGTAGACTATTCCAAAATATAGTAGAGAAGATTTTATCTTTTTTTTTAAGAGATATGACTAGAGAACTCAGGCCTAGAAAACAAACCCACAGCTCAGCAAAAGAGATTCATATCAATCTTGCTGATACCAGAATTCTGGTTGTTAATCTAAAAAGTAGTTCAGTGCAGGTAAACAGCTCTATGCCGGACAATGTAGGATGGGAAGGGGAATGTGCAGAGCCAATCTTCCCAAGAACTATCTCTTCTACTCTCCTCTGTGGCCAGCTCTTAAGTTCTTATTAAATGTAAGCTAAGTACAATCTGAGGATTAGCTATGACTACATATGCTCATTCAGCCCAGGCACTTTCCTGTAAATATGCACCAATTTTAAACCATAGTCACTTGGACTTTAACAGGAGCTTCAACATCTGCTGACAAGACCAAAGGAGATAATGCAGGATCTGATAGATTGCAAACATATTATAAAATCTATCGTACCTAAGGCTGAGATGGGAATACCTGGAGTCATCTGAGCTGCTCCTCCAGGGATTGCATTGAGAGCTCAATTTAGGCTAAGGTATTGACTCAAAAGTAGTATAAATATTTGGACACTTCAGATACTCTTTCCTGGAGAGCCATAAAGAGTACAGGGCTAATACAATCCGGACAAAGAATTAATGCTTGTCCGCTTAGCAATAAAGAACTAGACTGTCTGATCAGCAAGCTTCTCAAATAATGTCCCTTGAATCTCAGAATACACACTGGGCTTTGTAACTACCTACCAAGGGAGGAATGATTGCATTGTAAAAGCCTGTGTAAAAGCCTGTGTCTCTGACAGCTCTAGGAATGCCACAATGCTAGCAATGGAGAGTAAAAGGGAATGTCACTAAAGACTGCTTATTTTGTTTGTTTGTATGTTTGTTTTTTTAGTTAGTATCAAAGATTTTACCATTTTTTTCCAGAGGATTCTGCTCATTGAGATCCAAAGGAGAAGTAGGGAAGGGTCTGCCATCTACATAAGAAAAAAAACTCTGGAGGCATGAAGAATTGCCCACAGTTTAACTCAATACTAGATCTCTATCTATCTAGGGTTGATGCTTCCTTTGATGGGGATGCAGGTTGGGTGCTATTTGAGAGTCTAATCAAGTATGCATGTATCTGACAGCTCATGGAGGAGGATGCCATCAGAGCATTATGAAGAAATCCTGGTTTATTCCCAGATCTTATGGAGAAGGACAGATTCTGTTAGGAGCTAAGATAAAAAGAGTTAGACTATTAGGAATTAAAGTTAGGCATGAAAAGGGAACAAAAGGGAAAGTTCCCTGTATCTTCTAACTACTCTAATTCCATACCCCTGACACTAAGGAACTCAGACAAGGCAGAGTGGGAAGGATTGTGTGTCACTTACAAATAGCCAAAAACTGTTGTGATACAACCCCTTTTCATAAATGCTGGCACAGGTAACAAATAGGACAGGTTTATAGTTCTTTGTGATAATTCCATTACTGTAATGATTTTGAGTACAAATTCACCAACCTCTAGTAGAAATGGTGAGGGCATATGCTTATTCACTCCAGACAATTTGCTTTAAATGGAGTTGCTCTCTGTATGAGAGTACAGTTTAGTTAGTTAGCTGGTAGATAGGTAGATAAATAGAGAGATAGATTGAGATAGATAGATAAAGAGATAGATAGATAGATAAAGAAATGGAGTGAGAATGAGAGCATGTGAGGGAGCGAGAGTCTAAGTTATATGTAGCCTGTATCACTATGTATTCACTATTTTGGTGTCACAATGGTCTCGTCAAAAGAGTTAAAGCCATTATTAGTGAGATCCACATGTCTATGTCAATATGTATTTCTGTAATTCTCAAGATGGCATGTTTCACATCCAAGAGCTGGATCTAAATTTTCACCTATCATGATGAGTATCCAGTATTATGTGCAATAAGATATATACATACATATACATATATAATATACATATATAATATATATGTATATTATATATGTATATGTATGTGTGTGGGTATATATATATACATACATATACATATATAATATATATATATATATATATATATATATATATATATATATATATTACTATACTGTGATGGCAAATTGCTCTAGCATTCCCTTGGATAGGTGACAAGTTCCATTGACAAGGTCCTTTTTTTGTACCAGTGGCATAGGTAATGAGGTGAGAGGCATTGTTTCTGTGACTCATGAGTGTGTTGCTACCTCTTCTTGAAATTGACCAAGGCATTAGAAACCTGGGTTGACCCCTTGTAGGATGTGCCAATTCCACTCACAGTAGAGGACACTGGCACATGAGAGCTCTGAATTTCCTCCTCATTCAAGGCCCGACCACCTTTAATCACTGAAGTGTGAGCAATTTCCTCAGTGGGAGTCATCATCACAATATCCTCCATGCAAAGGAACATTTCAACACCTACCAGTAGCTCATAATGTGTTAAAACATGTCTGACCCACTGATGAAATACTGTAGAATAACCCAAATAGCTTTGTGAAAGGAGTGTACAGATAGATTGCAGGCCTGGCTATGTGGAAGCTAATTGATCCTGATCTTTTTCTGGAAGAACACACACAAAAAAAGGGCTGGCAAAGTCCAAGGCTTCATACCAGGTTCCATAATGGCAGCAGTCTGTTCAGTCACAGTTATGACATCAGTCCTTGCCTGTGAAACAGCGGAGGTTTCACGGTTTCATCTTTGATATTCCACAGAGGAGATCCAAGCATCAGTGATGTCCACTGGAATGAAATAGCTTCACTCAGGACTGCTGTCTTTATTAAATCTTTTGTGAGAATACTAAGTACTCTCTCTTCTCTTATTTCAGCTATATGATCTTGACAAGCTCTTTAAGAATAGCAGGTACCGGGTAACACACTACAGATATAGTTATGAAACCTGCTGGCAGGAGTTCACAGAATGTGTTCAACCAGCAGGTCTGTGTGCTTGTACTGGGCTCATATACCCAGTGTTCATACCAAATATCAAATGTTCATATCAAATACAGTGTTTATTAAATGACCATCATCACAATCCTATAAAAAAAAATCCAGGATGCCCCAAAAAATTACAGCCAGCATTACTGAACCTAAAGTAATGCCTTTTCATAATGTTCAGAGGGAGATTTGTTTAGCAAGGTACCACAGGAATAATAGAATCTGAGCTTCCTTTAGAAGTAGGACCACCCAGAAGTATCTGGCAAACATCCAACCCCTGCTTTTGTTTGTTTGTTTGTTTGTTTCTGGTGTACATATGTTGAAGAATGCAGTCAACATTCCAGCTCAAGGTAACAGGGAAATAGGCTTTGTCCTATTTTACTACCGTCCTTCATTTTACTACAGTGGATTCACTGCTGGGTATGAGAATGCCCAGAGGAGAGGCCTGTGGGGCTTCTGAAGGGATATCCCAGGTTGCAACTCAAGGGCATCCACTGCCCTGTTAGTCATACCAGAGATTTCTCTTTCTTTTCCCAGAATTTAGAATTTTTTCCACAGTGATAAGAAGCTAGCATTGAGTAAATGTACACCATTTGACTGCCCTCTGTATTAGGTTTTTATTGATGCCCTAATAAACAACTACCAACTTAGAGGCTCAGAACAATATTCATTCAGCATCTCACAATTTTTGTGAATCAGAAGTCCATAGACAAAGCACCCAGTTCCTCCACTCTGGGTCTTACAAAACTGCTATTAAAGTGTCAAGAGGGCCAGTTTCTTTTTTAGGGGTGTAAGGATGTATCTACTGCCAAATTAATTCAGATTAAGTGTCCCCCACTGTATGTCTCCCCCCGCCCCTGGCCCTGGATGTCAGTGTGTGTCTCACCTTTGCTCCTAGTGGTGCTAACACTGTCATGATGAATCCATTCACTGCTTTAGGGTTGCTTTGGTTGGCCTATGTCTCATTCAGCCAGGTCTGGGTATTCCCATTTAACCAAATGAACCAAATGACTTACCACAGCCCAAGGTGGTGATTGGATCCAATCCAACTAGGATTAGGAAGCCCAATTTAAAATCTTTCATATATATATATATATATATATATATATATATATATATATGACACTGAGATGATAGCAAGGAACTCCTTTGATCTGGTGAGCATTCTGTTGAGAGGTACCAGCACCAACCCACATCTTCTCATCAGGGGTCTGGGTCCCAATTATATGGTCCCAAGGCCCTTCCTTCCCAGTTTTTTTTTTTTTTTTAAATTTTTTTTTTTTATTTATTTATTTATTTAACAGATAGAAATCACAAGTAGGCAGAGAGGCAGGCAGAGAGAGAGAGTGAGGAGGAAGCAGGCTCCCTGGCTGAGCAGAGAGCCCGATGTGGACCCTGAGATCATGACCTGAGCCGAAGGCAGAGGTTTTAACCCACTGAGCCATCCAGGCGCCCCCCTTCCCAGTTTTAGATCTAGCCAGGCAGATCCTTGTTCCTACAGCACCAGGCTTACCTGCAGCTACTTTGCTGCTCCCTTTTTCCTTTCAATTCTCTTGTATGTTTAACCATTTACAAATATTAAACTATCTTTGATTAATGATTAGTGTGGTTTTTTGTCTTCTGACTTGACAACCCTTGGCTTACAGTGGGAGAGTAGGGCTGTGCTGCTGTTGCCTGAGGTCTTGTTTTCTACACACAGGGTCCCAGTTGGCAAGCAGTGACAGGGAGGACCTGGCCAGCTACCCAAGCTTTGTCTTTCCTCACTCACAACTGCTTGACCATTTGCCTCAGGAAAATAAATTTGTGTTTCAGTGGCTATTGTGATAGCTTTAAAAATAGAGTTTTAACATATTCCACACACAAAAAAATGTGTTTCATGAATAACATTGTTTTCTTCATTATGGTATCTTTTCCATGATAAATTGCCAAATGACAAATTTATACTTCAATGAAATGTGATCATTATCTACATTATTTACTTATTTTAAGTGCTTTAAATATGCAGTTGATTGCTAGTACTTTTATGTTTTAAAAATGTTGAGATATAAAAAATAAAGCTCCCAAATATTTAAAAAGAAAAAACACAGCAAGGTTTTTTTCCAGTAATATACAAATTTACATGCAAAAGTTGCATTTATTGATAGTGAGTTACTTTGCCAAATCTTTCATTCCACTAAGAGAATAGTTTGCTATTATAGAAAGTAATTTATCTGTTAAAATGCCACTTACTGACATTGACTATTTCTAGAATAATCATACAAGTAGTTTTGGATAAAAGCACTTCCAAGTGCAATTATTAATACTGAACATTTGTTCATTTGGAAAGGCATTTTATTTTAAGGCACTGTATGGAAAGCAAATGTGGCCTTTCAGCTATGATTAACCATGGTATAAATTATAAGTAATAAAGTTTAATTATGTCATATTTATGCAAAATAAGGTAATTGAACATACATACAAGATATTCACATTATGAGAAAGTCAAAGTCATTTAGAGTAATCTGAATTATTTTTTTTATTTCATGAGATGTTAGAATTAAGAATGGAAATTTAAATTGTTTCTTTAGCATGCAAGGCAGATGTGTAAATAATTGTTATGAGCTTGGATTAAATGCAAGTTTGAATTATTTGACTTAAAAGAAAATAAATGCTATATACATATGTGCACACAGACATGAAAATAAAATTTACCTTTTCTATTCAAATTATATCTCCTATCATACTTTTAATTGCAAGCCTCAAGAAATCCCAGTCCTACAGAACATGAATAAGGACAACTATAGTTTATCTTCTTACTGGTGGAGAAAAGAAACACATACACATACACACAAACACATGCACACACACAGGTACACACCTAGGAGTTTGTGTCAGCTTATACATCAGGGAACATAACCAGAGTGTGGCACAAACTCTTCCTACTGTTAGAGAAAAAATACTATTTATTTTTTGACTTGATTGTTCACTCTGTTTTTGTTGATCTTCCAAGACTTTGGCTAGATTCTGGAGTTCTCATGCCAATTAGGATAGACAGCCAATTGAGGTGTTATAGTTTGAACATATTCCTTTAGAATTTATAATCATTATCTATAGAAACCTGGATGACAATTCTATTCTTCTGACATAAAAACTGATAATAATTTTTCTCCTCTTTCCCCCATTAAAAATATGTGCTGATTTATACATTAATTTTGTGGAAGTCCTTTAAGGTCATTAACTAAAGGGACTTAATTTAATCCTTAGAGCAAAGGAGAATTGGGAAGAAAAATACGAATCACGTGTTCTCAGAATATCTCCATATTTGCTTGCCTTCTCTTTGTTAGCATAAAGTCAAGGAAAAGAAAGAAAACTATAAATTTTCAAATCTGTATTCACTGATTGAATTTATCTTTTCTTTTAAATTTAGAAGATGAAATGTTTGATTCAAACATTTGCTTATTTAACAACCTGATGGGTAAACCAAAGAGTTTTGTTGAAGTCTATCTTGGATTTTTTTTTAAGATTTTATTTATTTATTTGTCAGAGGGAGACAGAGAGTACAAGCAAGGGGAGAAGCAGGCAGAGGGAAGAGCAGGCTCCCTGCCGAGCAAGGAGCCTGATGCAGAACTTGATCCCAGGACCCTAGGAGCATGACCTGAGCCCAATGCAGATGCTTAACTGACTGAGCCATCCAGGCATTCCTCTATCTTGGAATTTTGATGAATCTCTCTCTCTCTGGTATACTATGAAAAGTGAATGTGCATAAAGGCCTTTATTCCCGGAAAAAAATAAGTAAGAAGGACCTTGATTTCAAAAATATACTTCGGTAAAAGATCCCAGCAGAAGCTCCACCACATTCTTAGCAATATTTTGTTTTAAATTTTATTTATTTGAGAGAGAGAGAGTGTGTGTTTGTGTGTGTGTGTGCAAGCAGGGGGAAGGGCAGAAGGAGAGGAACCAGCTAACTCAGCGCTGAGCAGGGAGCCTGATGTGGGGCTCAGTCTCAGGCTCTGAGGTCATGACCTGGGCCGAAATGGAGAGTCAGCTACTTAACTGAGTGAGCCACCCAGGTGTCCCTGATCCGAGCAACACTGACACTCTGAAGTCACTGTCCCCCTGCTATTTGACCTTAGGAAGTCTATATTCAGTCTTCAAGCCACAGTTTGGAACCCATTATTCTCTCTCTGATTCACTCCTCATCTCCTGAACCCAGTATCTGCTCCTTTAGGTTCACACTCAACAATACCTTTCCTCAACTTGATTTTTTTCTTTGAATGAAAAGATGACTTTTTCCTTTGAATGTCTCTCAGCTCCTATTTTGTCAGTCCAAATCAAACACAACAACACGCCTTAACTTGAGCTCTGAGTCTGGATCTCGGGCCTATAAACTGTGGGGGAAATACAAGTAAAGCCAAAGTCTTTTCCCACCCCAGAAAACCTTTCCACCAAGTAGGGAGAGAAAGAAAGCGGTTTTCTTGTTGGATAAGCATTCAACCAGAACGTGATGTGCATCACAGGCAACGCACTAAGAGATTGCAAAGTCTGAAAGAAATTGCACCATTTTCTGTACCCAAGCAGATACAACTACACGTACATGGTTTACTCAATCTAAATAACAGCCAGTCCAGAAGTCAGCAGACGTGACGGCACCACTAGGGGCACGGAGCGCATTGGATCTCTACCTGGTAAGAAGGGTCAATCTCTGTTAGCTAAGTGGCTTTCACCAGGGTAAGAACAGACTTTATGACAGAAGGTAGGTAGACCTGAAATTGGAGGGCAGTGTCCACTAAAGTTAGGCATCTCCCTTCCCACCTGCTTTGATTTCAAAGAGATCGTCCCAGGTCCTACAGAGAACATTCCTGGGTCTTAAAATTGAGGAGAGGCTGATTTTGCTTTTAAAGATTTACACATATTTCACAGAG
>ML104628.1:32639-71585 GCA_003697995.1 Taxidea taxus jeffersonii | reverse complement strand
CAGAGGGATGGAAATGCTCTTCCACATCCTACAGAATATCGTTTGAAGCTACAGAGTATCGTTTGACCATCTCTCTTGGAGGATGGAAATTAGGACAGTATAGCTTAGGAAATTTCCCTAAAGAACATTTAATAATTCTCCCATTTTGCAAAAGAGAGGTGAAAACTATATTATCTTACTGTAGGGATAAGATGAGTAGGGTGTTTTATTTTAAAATGAGTTGTTAATACATAATTTTGTATTGATTGGAGGGATCTGTCCAGAGAAACAACGATTTATGTATTACTAAATTTTAAACCCCTAAGAGAGGTTTCTTGATCCAGGAATACCTCTCAACTTCCCATTTCTCTGACTAGAGAGGGCTAATGGGACCAGTGAAATAAAAGGCTCCTAATTAAGGGCTATTTAAGAACAGGCTTGTTATTAAGGGAAAAGTACGGGGGTTGATAAAGAAAGGGGAAGAATACTATAATGCTTTTAGGGCTTGTTTGTTTATAAAAAAGAACATAAATGGAGATCTGGCAATGGCCAAGAGAAGAACTTTGTTGTTCCTATCTACTGCTGTCCATAAGGCGCCTTTCTCCCACACAATGGGGCATTTTTCTTGTGTCTATTTTACTTCAAGTTCATGTCCACTTTAGGGCCTATACACATTATGTTCCTAGCAAGAAATGTTTCCACTTGCCTCATTCCATAACTGTTGGTTCCTCACCACGCCATTCTAGTTAACTATTATAGCCTTTCGAGGCAACCTGGGTGACTCAGTCAGTTGAGCATCTGACTCTTGATTTCAGCTCAGGTCATGATCTCAGGGTAGTGAGTTTGCACCCAGTGTTGGGCTCCCTGCTCAACAGTGAATCTACTTGATAATCTTTCCCTCTGCTGCTCCCCTACCCTTCTCTAAAATAAATAAATAAATCTTTAAAAATAAACAAAGTACCTTTTCCACCATCCATAACATTTCCTGCATTTTTCTCTGCAGCACTCATTATGTCCTCAATTGTTTCATGTTTAGATTTGTTTTGTTTTCTCAATTAAAATACAAGTTGCCTGAAAGCAGAAACTTTGTATATCTTGTTCATACTGTATCTAGGAAATACTGCCCAGAACAGAGCCTGGGCAATAGAAAAAGTACTCAAAACAATATAGGATGGTAGACAATATGAGTCCTGAGAATGGAGAGGTAAAATTTGGAAGAGGGGCAAAATTGGTGAATTGAGTATTTTAATTGTACCCACATGTAAAAACTGGCCCTTTAAAAACATCTTTTAATATCTTTTGTATTAGAGTGTCTAATATAATTGAATTATGTAGGCAGCATACATGATCATATAATGGGAGTCATCAGTTGGTAGACCTGAATGATCTGTGTTAGTTTTCAGTTTCCAAGTTACCTGTTAATGGCTTGATGTTCCTCTATTTTTATTGTAAATATTTAGAAATATGTTTAGAATTATGTAATCTTCCCTCAGTATTTATCATAGTGTCAGACAAGTAATAAGTATTCACTAAGCATTTCTCACCAGATTGAAAGAATAAATTAATGAACACAAAAATTTTGCCATGAAAAATTAAATTTAGAGTTTGTAAAAGTCCACAACAAAGACTAACATGATGCAGAAGGGTACTGGACTCTGGAATGTGGAATTCTTAATGGATTAAACTATGGAATGTGGAAATCTGAGTTGGATTAATGCACCTATGAATGGTTTGTCTACATTTCTAGTTTTTACTTGGAAACCTATTGTATTGGGTCAATCTGTCAATCAGTCAACAAGGATTCAAAGAGCATCTTCTGAGACAAGCTTTCCTCTCTGTACTGGGTATGCAATAATACTTAGGGGACAGTATGGTATAGAGCCCCAATATGAAGATAAACATTTTTGTCCAAGCTCCACTGATGGTGGTCTTTCTAGATATCTGTTCTTTGATAACACACACATAAGCACGCACAACTTACACTATAGTAGACCAACCAAATGTGCTTTAATCCAAAGCATTTTTACTCTATTTTTAATTAATTCAGAAATTCAGTAAAAACAGAAACTGAAGCTGTCCTTGCATTTTCTGAATTACACATATCAATCAAATATTTAATTCACATATTCTCAAACTTTGATTAAAAGAAATTGTAAAAAAGAATAAAGCAAGGAAAAATAATAAAGCAGATGAAAGTAGGCCTAAAAATTGTAATCATTTTTTCTGTGATTAGATGTTTTAATTTCTAATGATGTTTCCTAGTAAAGATTTTAGAAGAAAAAGAATGTATTCTAACAATCAATATAAAACATTCTTGATATAATTCAGGATCGGGAACTTTCTTTCTTGAGAACATATTTTTAGGTTAGAACAACAATCAAAACCCCCTCAGCAACAATATGATAGTCTTTGCTAATCCTCTAGCAGAGTGAATCACTGCTGTAGTGAGCACCATTTTGTGGGATAACTGATTTAAAAATCGAATTAATTAAGAAAGCTGCAGGAGTTACTTCTTTACTATTTTTCATGTTTTCTGTCACTCCCTAAATATATTTTATAAACTGAGAGAACTATTTGAGATCAAAACATGGAATTCTCCTTTAGGGGCCAATAACATGATGACATTAATGTATTAAAATGACCCCAGCCAGGACAAATTCTAGCCTCAGCAATGAGAGGATAAATACACATCTGAATGATACCAGTGGCTGCAGGAAAAACAGCAACATCTTTGATATGTTCTGTCATGTGTCACAAAGTTGAATATCTAGTAAAGCACAGATATAGAAAATATCAAATTCATTATTTACTCTTCTTTTGTTGACCCCTTGAAATACTTAAAGCACTAAATTTCAGCATGAGACTGTGATATTTAAAATTTTTTTGCAGTCATTATGATTTTCAGCAAAATCATCTGTAATAGCTGGTAAATGTTCAATACTAAGTATTTACTACTCATTGTGCATTATAAACATTCATCTCAAATAGATACATTATCTCAATTAGTCATGGAAAGAGGCCTATAGCAATACTTATCATCCCTGCTTTTCACATTAAGAAACTGAGAATCAAAGGAAATTCGGGGTCATCTGTCTGGTCCGTGGTTTACTTACTCTAAGAGACTCAGCTCTAAAACATTCTATGTCAGTTGGTCTAGCTACGCAAAATTTCAGCTTTGTCCTTCTCATTGCGTCAACAACTTCAAACAATTAAAAATTAACATACGTGCAATCAATAATAACATGATTACATCACTGTATTGTGCATTGGGGAAATAGAGATTAATCAGACTTAATTACGATCCTTAATTAAATATCAGACCAGGGAAGACACACTTGCAAGCAAGTTATTATGTTCTACTGCTTTAAGTGGTCATAGAGGCATAGTCAAAGTGCTATGAAAGCAACAAATGAGCAGTACTCAACATTCTCTGGCACAGCAGGTTTTGAAAGACAGCCTAGGCAGGAGAAACATCATGCCTACAACTATATTAATCTAGATGGGCATGGAGAACTGGACACTGATGTTGCCTTGCTAGATCCATCTTGGAGATAATACGCACCCCTAATTGCTACAAGTGTTGGCTAGTAGCAACTCACAGCTGTCTTTTCACCAGTGACTTGGCCCCTGTGCCTTACCAAATATCCCCCCACCCACCAGAAGCTGCAGGCACAGCTGCTGCTGGGAGAGGAAGACCTCCTCAACCAGTGGCTGAATGACACATAGGCTACACATTTCTTTTCCCTTGCATACAAGGAGGAGTAAGTCTGTGGTACAAATTGTGCTCCAAAACTTTCAGGTAATTCAGTCTAATTTATCCCCAGCTAAGAACACGTTCTTACTTAGTGGGCCAACCCTCTTGATCTTTCCTGTTTCATTCACTCCCTACCTTCTGAGAGTGTTCCTCTAAATAATTTGAGAGTTTCTCCCTCAGACTCTGCTTCTAGGGAACCCAGTCAAAGATATAGGGTTTCATACCCAAACAGTGCATAGAAATTAAACTTCAGGTGTATTCAGGGTAGTAGTAGTAGGTGAGGTAGTCAAATGAAAGAAGTAGACAAGTAACGATGTCAAACTTAATGTTTTCATGTAACTTGTGTATGTGTGTGGGTGATCATAAAGTTCTTGAAGCAAATCTTATCTTCTTCAGTTGTGTATCTTTTCCTGCCATGTCCCTTCAGTCTTAAATTGGTCCCACATGGATCACATGTCTCATACCTAGAGTAACATACGTCACATAGTAGATACTATAAGACTTTTAAAATAAATGAACAAAGATGTGGGATTCTGAATGTAATAATGATCTCATCAAATTTTGTTTATCTACCACAGTATTTGACAAAATATTTTATGTAAACATTTCTTATCAGTTTTCTCTGATATGTTTGAACATAGTCAAGGACAACTGTCATAACAGACTATTATGTTTTTTGGACATGCCATTACTTTAATGGAACATGGCAAATATAATGGTGCAATTGTCACAAAATCTAACTCAAACTGATTTACACAAAAAAGGCAATTACCATATTATTTAAATGAAAAGCCAAGAATTGTTATCAGTTCTTTTTTTTTTCTTCATCAGTTCTGTCTTAATCTGGGTATCAGACACTATCATCAGAAAGAGTATTTTCTCTTTATCTCATTTGTTTGCTTTTCTCTAGCACCAAGTAATGGTCTCTGCCCTCAGACCCAATCTAAATCCTCCTATATCAGGCTAGCAGAATAAAAGCATTTCTATTTTAGTATATTATCTTACTGATATCATGTTTACTTTGCTTACAAAGTAGGTAATATGTCTATTTCTTAAATAGCCAGTGTGGCCAGGAGCTAGCTGTATACAGATTTCCTAATACTGTGTTATCTGGTACCCACTAATAAAAACGCTGTGCATAAGAGGGTTTGGTTCTTGGCTTGCTTAAATGTGGATCACATGTCCAAAACCTGGTGCCACAGGAAGATCCTTTTTTTTTTCACATATCTTGCGAGAGTGGGCATAGAGAAGACATTTCCAAAAAAGGAATTAAGGGTGATAAGTAGGCCCCAAACCAAAATATTCTGTCATAGAAATGGTATTTATGAAGAATAATTTAATACTTAGTCAATGCATAAAAAGTGAACCTAAAAATTACACTAAATTACAGAAAAGAATAAAATTAATAGTTAAGAATAAAAAGTATGCTTTAAAATTTTATAAATGCAAATGAAGATTTTAAAAATGTTTAATGGAATATTCCCTAATGAAACTCAAATGATTAGAGTGGCATATAATATCTCTATCTTTGAAATTATGTAAAGTTATAAAGTATCTCCTTTGGTTAAGTCAATTTTGAATAAATTGATGGGATAATTGATATAATCACTAACATGGTAATATATTCTTTAGTATTAACCTTTTTATTATTAATAAAATACAGATAAAAGAAAAATATACAAAATAAAATATAGTTTAATGAATTTTAATGAGATGAAGAAAACAGTAGTAGTCATTAATGTTCATTGCTAGATCCACTAGTTTGTTGGAAGTTGACAACTTGTAATATTCTGATCCTATCACATGTTTTTACTTAGGTATGGATAATTTTATAAATAATCACTTATTCTTATCTATTCTTTGGTTATGCAGTGATAAGTGTCAGAAAAAAGACTGTAAATATTTCATTGGTGTATCTTAATCTCTATATTTGAAGATATTAAAAAAGTTGCCTATTATCCTATAGAGGTTTTAAAATATTTTTAATATCATTATAAACTGATAGATTTGAACACATTTGATACATTTTAATGCATTGCAAATTTTATTCTTAATGGGCTCAAATGGTGTTATTTGACAGCAGAAGCCTTTTCAAGCTGGCTTTCCAGCCTTTGACAATATCTCAGCAAACATTAATAGCTTTTTGATATCTGATTTAACAGGAAACTCAGGTTAATCTTATACATTCATTTTTGCTCCAGAGCTGGAATTAGTCAATTCTCCTAAAAAGCACTACTTTTTTAAAGTACGAGATGTCGTGTTATAACCAGAATTAGATCACTGAGAATGCTCATTTGCTACTAGGTTGGTCAATATTTCTAGGCACTTTCAGTGTTTACATATAGGAAAAATATAAAAAACAAACACACACACACACACACACACGACATTTGTGTGCTCATATAGCTTCAACTGAAATACTGAACTACAGGGTTTTTACTGAAACACTTCTATATTAAATCTGTGTCTCCTTTTCTCTACACTGTGACTCCTGGTTTTCAAGGATACAGCAGTTGCAGAATTAGAATTTCCCATAAAATACACATACTAAAGCAAATTGAAGAAGAACAATATTACTACTCTAATTTTGTTTCAGAAAGATGCTCTAGGGAAACAGAACAAATAAGACAATAGGATAGATAGATTGATAGATAATTGGTGGATGTATAGACAGATATATACATATATTTAGATGTATATTAGGATGGAGATTATACACAGACACACACACACAGAGGAAGAGAAAGAATCATTTTTAGGAATTAACCTCAAGCAATTTAGGATGCTGGCCTGTCTGAATATACAGAGAGCTCCTGTATACTCCACACCCAATTTCCTATATATTGACAGCTTATATTGTTATGACATATTTGTTACAATTAATGAATGAATATTGGTATTATTGTTAGGAAAAAAAAAAGTCAGGTGCATGCACTTTTTCAACCTTTAGTTGGCTGCAGAAAAACGGGTCTTGGGCCAGGAACACTTCCTTACCAAAGAGATAAAGAGCCCACACAGTCTGTGTTGGGGTTATCATGATGTGGGAATATCTCTTTTGTGTCAGGCACAAGGTATATTCCTTCATTCTACTAAAACAAAAATATTGGTGGCCCTCAAACAAGCCCCTAGTTTTAGTATTTTCGATGCCCTAGAGAGGCATGAAGATCCTTCTATGGCAACAAGAGAGGGGTGCACAGAGACCCATTGCCCTGTATAAGGCGTGAGATAGATCCAGTTGTCCTGGGGGACCTGTGCCCCTTATTGAATTTGATCTTGTTCTGCCTCTTCTCTATATAAATAAAGCATTGTCCTAGCCAGCACTTGATTATATTGTTTTCCTTGATGACTCTGATACCAATATGCAATTGGTAGCAGTGTTAGACTTTTATTTCTGGTGATTGGCATAGTGATAATTTTTTATATTTTCCACATAGTTCGATTCCTCCCTTGGAGTCAATAACTGGTGCATGGGATCCTTCTTGACAATTATTAGCTAAAGTCCACACTTTTTCAGAGTTTCTTAATTATTTTATAATGCATTTTGCTATGCCAAGATTCCTGAATGTACCAATTACATTTAAGCACCATGTCTCCTTAGACCCCTCTTAGATGTGACAGTCTCTAAGACTTTCTTTGTTTTCAGTGACTTTGACAATTCATGAGTACTGGATAGGTATTTTGTAGATTGTAACTGAAATGAAGTCAGTCCTATGCTTTTTCTCGTGCTTAAACTGGGTTTATGGGTCACTGGGAAGAAGACCACAGAAGTAAAATGTTTTTCTCATTATATCATATCAAAAGCATACACAATCAACATGAATTATGGCTAGGGATGTTAACCTCGATCTCACCTGACTGAATTCATTAGGTTTTTCACTTTCTGAAGTTATTCTTCTTTTTTCTCCATTTCCATACAGTATGGAGAGAAGTCACCATATACAGCCAATCCTTAATGAGAGGAAACATTGAGAGCCACTTGCCATGAATTATTTGAAATCATTCTGCATATGAGATTTGAGCATTCACTCATATTATTTATTTATTTATCAATTATTTGCTCACATCAGTATAGGTTCACAGATACTGATTTTGTACTTTGGGTTATAATACAATGCCACTCTAATTTGTTGCTCAAATTGTCTAGCTTTGGTCAAATGCAACTCTTTCTTGATTTCTTGTTTCCTTTGATATACATATATATACTTTTTATTGTAAATATTTCCTTAATTTATGTCGCTAAAAGATACTCCAATCTTATATTGTATATTCGTTGCTCCAGTCCTGGAATCAGCCATTTTTCTAAAAGCCCTAGTTTCTTTCACCAGAGAATGATATAAGAAACAAAATTCTGCGGACCATAGGTGTTTGATATTGTTGGGGTGTCATTTCCTCTAGACCTCCTACATAAGGAAATATACATGTGTATACTAACTTGTGAAAATACACATAACCAAAAATATTTTGTGTGTATCAGTCTGCATATATATTAGCCTGAGTTTATACTGATCTCTTCAACATTAATTACCACTTGATCATTGAAATTTATTTGTAATCTCTCACTCCGATCGAGAAACCTGGCTGTAATTAGTATAACTTGCCTACTTTTCATATATTTTAGTTATAAGAATATACATTATTCACATACCTTTTTTATTGCAGATGTGTGGAAACACCACTTATCCTTTCTGGTTTAACCTTATGAATTGTAGTCTGTGTGGCATTTTTTTTTTTTTTGATAGTAGATGTTTAATTAATATTTATTAGATTGTCATTCTTAAGTAAGATAGAAGCTCATTTTAATAAATATATGGCCAAAAGAATTTTTAAAATATGATTAAATAAAGGTAAACCATCAGGTAATATATGTAAATTCTCTACAAATGGGCTAAATTTATCTAATGCTAATAAGATCATGTTATATGCCTCAAAAAGATAAGTAGTGATTTTTGATAGTCATAACTTGCTAAAGCTTACAAGTAGGATTGAAACATGATTGTAATATCTCATCAACTATGCAAATATATCATTAATATTGTCAACTTTCAATATCACTTCACTTTCTTATGTATTAAGAAAATTTCAATTACTTGTTTTAATAAAATTGTACAACAAAAATTATATTTTCCTGAAACTCTTCCAAACTTCACTGCTGATTATTTGCTTATATTACAGTTGACATAAATGTTATATCATTGCCTTTCAAGTGAATTGAGTCTGTAGGTAGCCTGAATCTGTCAAAATGATTTTGATAAAAAGTAGGTTTCAGAAAGTTATTTTTTCCTTTCTAATTCTTTTCTCCAGATGCTTCTAAAATAATAAATATGCTCCCTGGAGATAATTAACCACAGCAGGATTTTAAGACATAATTATTTGAAGATCTATAACATTTTCAGATTGATCTTTTAAAGTGATGTTACTTGTATTGTTTCAAAATACATCTTTTCTCAAGACTTATACAACCTGACTTATAAATATATGTATAACTATTTGTGTGAGGAATATGAAGTCATCTGTGGATTTTATTGTGATTATAAAAATATATATCTACAGGATCTATTATACAAAGAACATGCTCTAAATTTAGATGGTTTAAAAGAAACGAATTTGAGAAATGGTTAGCAACTGTAAATAGATATTTTATTTAGTCTGAAATCTCCAAATAATTTTTTATTACTATCAAATAAACAAGTATATTCGCAGTTGTTTACATGTTTTTTTATGCTTATGATTTTTAAGGGATATGTTCTGATTAGACTACGTCTTTCTTTGCAGAATATTAACAGCTAATGAATGTGGAAGCAAAATCAAATTAACAAAGTCAACATTTTGGAAAAAACTAATGAAATAAGTGATTTAGGAAAAGAACATGAATAAGTGCTAAATAATGTAGGTCAAATATTAGTGAGGCAAGCTCTCTTCACAGCATGATGAAGTTAATTCACAGATTGTTTGCTGGTCATAGGGAAAAGGTAATTTTGTCATCCAGGAATCGGGTGTTTAGCGACTGAAGTCACCAACAAGAATAATTTCCTGAGTCATGGGAAAACCAAATGTTTTATATCTCCTGATTGGTGTAACATAAAGTACAAAATATATGATTTTTTTTTGCAAAAAACAAATGGAAAAATAGTATGTAAGTTTTAACTTAGAGTTAACAATGAATATTATTTCTCCTTTTCACATTTCCATAGAGGACGCTTCTGATGTCACTACTCTTCTCATTGAAAGTATCACTGGGAAACCCAACTGTTTTCCTTATGCATCCTCCATTTTCACTTCCCCAAGGTATGAGAGATATACAACTTAAGTGGTAAGTGTATACCATCTTTAAAATGATATTTCCCCTGGAGTCTTTTTCCTTTAAACCATTTTACAGTAAGTGCTCTGGCCCTGCCCCACCCACCAGGGAGAATTTTCTCGAAATACTTGGGTGCGATCCACCATTATTTTACTAATTCATCTACAACTAAGCATGTAGTTTAATTTTGAAGTGCAAAGTAATAGCACAAGCTTTGTTCTGTAATTCTGTTCTTGCTAGACGGCCATTGATAGAGCTTATATGTTGATATTGCTTTGGCTTTGTATGTGTCCTTTGTCACCCAGACCCTAGAGGAGGGAAAACACTGGTTTGCAGCCCTATGTTTATGGATTTGCATCCTCCAATATAAATTATAGTTACATTTGCTTCCCTTAACCATACGCTTAGCATGAAGTGGGCATTAAATAAATATGTTTTTTTGGTACAAATGAATTCTAGTTTTTTCTCATAAAGAACCTTGTAACTGTACCTATTTAATAATTAATCTGTCAGTTACATTATACAGGGATAAAACATAGTTATTATAGTAAAGCCTTTGGGAATAGTCTTCTCTGGTTAATTTCTGGTCCTCTATCATATTAGATATAAATTTACCTTGTTTGCTTACCTTGCAGAGATTTGTTATGAGTAAATAAAATAAGACATGTAAAATCTCTAGTATTTTACCAGCTACAGAATAATTATATCAGGTATAGTTTGAGAAATTTCTATATACCAGTCCTCTACTCAATAATTCACTTAGGTCATTTCTCTAAATTTCCTCTCAACTGTTTGATAGAGGTCCTATTATTATTGTCACTTTACATTTTACACGTGATAAATTTAAAACAAAGAAATACTCAGTAATTTTTAAAATCCTTCGTCTAGTAAGTCACTTGCAGAGCCCCTTAATCATTACTGATACAGTTTAATAAATATTCTCTCTTTTTCTTTTTGCTTAGGTTCAAGTTCTTTGCTACATGCTGATGATACAAAAATCAGTAAGAAAAAATTGCTGATATTCTAGTAGAGAAAAAGAATATATGGAAAAGACTCAAGTTTTATATCAGTTCTGCATCCATCTTTGGTACTTAAATTGGATATTGGCAGAAAACATACTATTCCCTGAAGGCAGATTATATTTCAAATTTATGCATATGCAATTCTAGGTAATTATATCACATTACAATTTCAAGTAAAATTACTAGCATGAAGTATCGTGTTTATTTTGCCATCAAAATAGACGCATATCTTTATCACAAGGAAGCAAGGTTTTACTTGGTTTGAAATATGTCCACATAGACACAGTAAAATGGGTCAAACCTTGAGAAGACAAGAAAAGGGAATAGCTGTTGAGAGAATTTTTAAATTCAGGCTCACACCGCTTCATAACACTATAAAATTGCCCAAACTCCTTAACTTGCCTGCTGTTTTGTATTCTCAGAAAACTTTTTAGAAAAGTATTATGTGTGGAAGAATTAATGAGTTATTTATAATTCCCTGAATTTCCTTACTAGTAATAGGTGTGAGTGTTAGTAATAGATGGAAGGTAAAGGAAATTCTGCTGAAGGTTCAAGTTTTATTGACTAGTTGGTATAAGACCAGTTATTTTAGAAAGGACACACATTGATTCTACAAACACAAGGATAAAGATAAAAGTTTATAATAATTATATTTTAAAGACAGATCCAGAGGCTAATAAAGGTAAACCAATGTGTTGACTCATCCTTAGTCTGGTACATTGGTATGTAGAAATTATACAAATTTGTATCATTTGCAATAAGGAAAATAATTCAAATATATTTAGTTTTAAATTGGTAAATCAAATTTTATGGTGAGGTATGCCAGAAATGGAGGAAATTAAAAAAAGAAATTGAAGTACATGGTACCTTCATAATGTTAAATGCAATACGTTAAAGCAATTGTGAAATAACTAAGTATGTTACAGGTAAAAAAAAATTATTGAACATAATTTACCTGTAATGAAAATATAAAAATCGATGGATGAATTTTTAAATGGAATAAGCAAGAAATTATTCATCTTATTTTAATTGTGTGTGTGGGGGGGTTATTAATGGGTTTAACATACAAAAATACTAAGCCATAATATAATTTGGCTGTGGAAGGTTTGAGTCATTAGATACTAAAATGTCACCATGATATTTTACCAAACATGGCTGACATCTTTCTTTTAGACTATATTACATCCATTCCAATGCTTTTGTATAACCAAGGCAAATGGGTTCTTGGATTATGAAACATGTTACCTATATGTCAGGAGAGGAAAACACTTAAAACATAAATTCAGTAGTAGATTTCAACACTAATGAACTAGATTCCCACACCCAATGGAGGAAATAGATTTACCAAAGCTGTTGAGACATTTATAGTGTCTCTTATTAACATCTGAGCAGATGCATGTTTCAACCATGAAAGAGGAAAAGAATAAAAATGTCAGCCATACAAGTATAATTCTGCAAATCCCTTTTTGTAATTAATATTTATTGATTCTTCTAGAGTAAAAGTATTCTATATATCACTGAGGAAATAATGAACAGACCAGAAGACCAGATGCAGTGCCCATGGTCAAAATTCATGGGGACTCTCCTTGGGACTCTCCTTTAAAAATGTGTCACATTCAGGCTGAAGTTATCTATGAATGTCTGCATTCAGTTATCTCATTAAGATGATATCATATTGGTGTGAGATAAGAGAAAGGAAAACTCTTGACAATAGCATTGGTTTGGGGGGAAAGCTTAGAATGTCTTGCTGGTTAACAAGCTTCCAAATTCTAGATTTCCAGGAAATGATATTTCTCAACCAGGAAAAATAAACTGAGTATATACCTTAGCAAAAGCCAATCAGAGTGTTAATAACTCACTAAAGTAGTATAAATAGAGATAACAGAAGAATAAGGGAAGGTGATGACTACAATACTGTAGATTTAATAAATAACGTTTGTAACAAAAGTTTTAAGGCAAAGATAAAATGTTTGTTTTTTCTTCTGAGCAACATTTCATCTTTGGCTAAAATATCTCCATGTAAAACAAAGTGAGGATTTTTCAGATGTTTATATACTACCTTAAGTATTTTAGAAGAGATGAAGATTGATCAATGTCTAAGTTATTGCTAAAGGTTGAAGGAATGGCTTTTTAAAAAATCACAATTTTGTTAAAGGAATTTATTTAGTAATGAAATAGCATATATATACATTATTCTGGGGCACGATTAGTTCACTTGGAAGGCATAACCTTTTTGTAGTCTTATTTGTTTCTGTTAGCTTTTAGTGAGATCTTTAAACACCGGATGGTTGAACTTCCCATGTTTTCTAGAGCAAGGTGAACTGCTACATTTGGTTCAGGGAGCCCCATCAGCTGTTTCCTCAGTGTTTCATTCTGTACGGGGACAGCTATGTGATTGGCCAAACACTTACAGAGACATCGATGCATATCTTTAGTACTCTTTTTCTGTTTGTTCTCTTCTCTTCATTACCCTAGAATGCCAGTTTTTGCTATCCCCAGACTGCCAAACTCTGATATCCATGTTTTCTCTGTCCTTGAAATTGCTGATCTCTCTAGGATTCCACGTCCCTGTCCTTTTGTATAAAATAGTATCTGAGGCAGAAGGCCGGGGTGTCTGTGCCTCAGCTTCTATGGTTTCCTTATCAAATGTATCGTAGACCTGGAACATTCATTTTCACAGGCCTGACAACAGTTGTTTCATATAATGTGTTTGGTGTTATCTTTGTTTATTTCATAAGGGAAGTCCTGGTACCCATTCTTCCATCATAGCTGGAACCAGAACTGCCCAAGTTATTAAGTTGTAAAAAATATAAACAAAATCACTTAGCATATCTCTTCTGGCTTTCAGGCTTCATGCTTTTGTTCTTGCAATGCTTTAATTCATGCACTTTTGTCCATACCAAATTATCACCTGTCTTTAGCAAAGTCTTCATATCTTTTGTCTTCTTTGATGCTTTCTGTGATTAATCCATCTTATTTTCTATGTGAATTCTTATATCTATTCTTTGCTATACAACCTATATTTGAAGTAATCTCATACTGCTTGTTGATATGACTTATATTATTTTACTGACCTAAAATAGATTTTTGTATTCCTCAGTTATGCTTAGGTGGTTTTGACATCTTTTTATGGGAGGGAATTATGTTTTATATTTATCTTTTTTTAATAACTACCAAGGCATTATTAATATATTAACACATTGAAATATTTAGTGATCAATTTGAATTTTCATAAATTCCTAAACAATTGTATTTTCTTATCCATGTATATGAAAATTGATACAACTAAATATTTAAAATCAATGGCTATTAGTTTTATAATTATCTAGTGTTTGTAGTTTTTCATTATCCTTAAATCTCCATTAGATAGAGAATTTTTTAATTGTAAAATGTTAGCAATGAATATTCCTTCAACCAAATATCCTTATTTTTTAAGATACAGGAATTGAGACTGAAGGAGGTTTAATCTTGTCTAACACAGCTACTTATTATTGGAACTATTTTTAAAAAACTGGTTTTCCAACTTCTAATTGAATGCTCTTTGTAATAAATATCTATGTGGGACTTTCATAGATGATTTATGAAGACACAGAATATTTTTAAAACCTAGTTCAAAGAAAGTACATAAATCACATCACTTCAATATTTGTAGATTTAGAACAGAAAATCATTCACTGAATTTCTTTTGAAATAATTGTATAACAATTTATTAAACAGTCTGAACTTTGGTCTACATACAAAGACAAAAATGAAAATATTTTCATTATTTTCCACTCACCCTCATTCTGCTATGAGTACTTTAGTTTTCTTATAGAAGCTCTTATCAATATTTGGGAAAATATCATGATTTTTCCATGTGTTTGTGTTATAATAGAAAAACTCCATTGATTCTACTTATAAACTCTAACCTAATATGCAATTTTAAATATGATCATATCTCCCCAGCACAGTAAATTGGTATGAGTAGGAAGCATGGTCTGTTATTTTATTTTTTCTCTCCATTCCTTAGCTTTGGGGGGAGGATGCATTGTTTGTATTTGGTACATGTGTGCCTATCTTTCTTTTTCATCTTCTGGGTCATTTGGAGTCATACAAGTAAGGTGTGTGGGGTGGGGGGGGGAAGGTAAGTGATTCTTGGTGACCCAAAACTATTTCTGTTCTTTCTCTGTCGATTGTAATGCAATTTAGGCTCTCTTCCATTTGTGGAGAAGATAAGAAATATTAATCCTTTTGAAAAGAGTGTGTGAATGCTTTTGGATTTCCTAGCGAAGTGTTCAATGTCACATTTCCTTCATAAGCTCATTTTGACTGATTTCAGCTCTCCATCTACCTCTTGAATGGTTTGTATCAGCAAGACGTAAACTGGCTACAACCATAGGAAAATTCTGGAGATTCAGTATTGCAATTGAGCAAGAGCACTCAGCATCCAGAGGACAGTTTTTATAAATTCATTTACTTCAAAATTAAAAATCAGCATTTTAAGTAATAGTCAAAAATAAATACAAAGTGTTCCAGTGATCTAAAGATAAGACTTTTTTAAAAATGAAAAAACAAAAAACTGCCCATAAGATCTGTATTCTCTTAGACTTTTTAATTAAAATTTAATTTGAAATAAGATGTTCCCTTTAAAACTCATGTTTGCTCACTAAAAAATATCATGGTCATCATAACTTATCTGTCCTTAGTGACCAATTATCATTCACACTTATTAAAAGATTTCATGGAAAGAAAATGAAGCTGAATCTCTGTGTAAAAACAGTCTTTGTGCAGCTCTTTCGTCTTATCTTATGGGTGGAGAAAGTGGGAGTCTTCCTGACTACGTGGAATATATTTCTTTTTTTTTTAATTTTAGTTTTGTAATTGCATTATTATTATTGCTCAGTATTGTGACTGAAGCATATATTTCTTTGCTTTCTATAATACCTGCAATAGTGTGAGGCTCTTGTTTGTTTCTCTTAATTGTTTATTTGAAAATGATTATCTAGCAATAGAAATCCTCTTATGATTTTACACTATTTTGTTATCCTAGCGAGAGCTTAAATACTTATAGCAAACTGATACTGGAGATAATTGAAATGAGGTAGTTTTTTTCTTAGGAACATCATTATTAACATCAGAAGGTCTATGGAAAGATCTCTTGAGTTGCTCACAACATATTTATTTTATAATCTGAGTATCTTTTAAAAACCTTGTGGGTTTTAGTTATCTCTATGCTGTAGCAATTTATGCCTATCATCTATCTATCTATCATCTATTATTTGCTTATCTATCATCTAACTATCATCTAATATCTATCTTCTATTATCTGTCTATCATCTATCTCTCTATCATCTATTATCTATTTATCATCTATCTGTTTATCATCTATCTATTTCTGTATCTATCTATCTATCATCTCTCCACCTTTCATCTACAGAGCCAACACAGACCTTTTCCCAGTGGTATTCTTTAATTCTGGGCGGGGGGTGGGGAAACAGCTTTCAGTACATTTTTTCTTATTTGTTACAATCAGGATTCCTACCAGAGAATGCCAAATTGCAAATTTTGCATTTGGCTGAGCAGGAACTAAACTGAGATCTTGGGAATAAAGAAGACATTCTGAACAGCCCTAAAGAGTGAAGTGTTACATGTATTTTAACAACAAGGAAATACCATGGGTCTGTTTCTTGGCTTTTTCTGCTAGAGTCACAGACTTTGGAAATTTACATAGCTTCTGTACTAAGTAAAAAAGAACAGTGCCCTTGAAATCAGGAAGTGATATACTTGCTTTTGTATGAACCATGGACTGTCTTCAATGATGAGAATAAGAAAGCTGGCTTTCGCTGATTCTTTTTTATTTGAATATTTGATGTCATTTCTCTCTTGAAGGATAATCTCTAAAGAAATATGTTAAAATGTATTTACTAGGAGAAAAACATTTTATTTTGGTTATTAAAGAAAAAAGAGTACCCTTACTTTAATGACTAACAAACTTGCATTATCAAAATACATTTAATATGCAAAGATATTCATAGAGCCTGCTAACAGTACAGATTACCATAAATTAGTAGATTTGAAAGAAGAAATGCATTGATTTGATGCTTGCAAAAATGTGATAGATTTATAGGAACTGAGCAATTTGATATTTATGCTTATATGTTCTCTGTGCCTTATAATTCTAAACATATTCAGCTAGTATCGTATAGCAAGAATACACAATTATCTCTTCATTGTGATGATTTTTGACATTTCAATAGTGTTAAATGCTATAGATATATTTTCCTGATTTTATTTTAATAACAAAACAGTTACCAATACAAATATGACAGAATATTTTTTTTAACTTTATTTAAGCTTTATTTAAACATATAATGTAACCCCACCACCCTCTCCCAACCCCTCTTCCCCCCACCCCCCTCAGTTTGTTTTATGACATTAAGAGTCTCTTTTGGTTTGTCTCCCTCCCGATCCCATCTTCTTTCATTTTTACTTTTCCTACCACCTTAACTCCCACCCCGGTTGCATCTCCACTTCCTCATATCAGGGAGATCATGTGGTAGTTGTCTTTCTCCAGTTGACTTATTTCGCTAAGCATAATATGCTCTAGTTCCATCCATGTCGTCGCAAATGGTAAGATTTCATTTCTTTTGATGGCTGCATAGTATTCCATCGTATATATATATACCACATCTTCTTTATCCATTCATCTGTTGATGGACATCTAGGTTCTTTCCATAACTTGGCTATTGTGGACATTGCTGCTATAAACATTCAGGTACACGTGCCCCTTTGGATCACTACGTTTGTATCTTTAGGATAAATACCCAGTAGTGCAATTGCTGGGTCATAAGGTAGCTCTATTTTCAGTTTTTTGAGGAACCTCCATGCTGTTTTCCAGAGTGGTTGCACCAGCTTGCATTCCCACCAACAGTGTAGGAGGGTTCCCCTTTCTCCACATCCTCGCCAGCATCTGTCATTTCCTGACTTGTTCATTTTAGCCATTCTGACTGGTGTGAGGTGGTATCTCATTGTGGTTTTGATTTGTATTTCCCTGATGCCCAGTGATGTGGAGCACTTTTTCATGTGTCTGTTGGCCATCTGGATGTCTTCGTTGCAGAAATGTCTGTTCATGTCCTCTGCCCATTTCTTGATTGGATTATTTGTTCTTTGGGTGTTGAGTTTGCTAAGCTCTTTGTAGATTTTAGATACTAGCCCTTTATCTGATATGTCATTTGCAAATATCTTTTCCCACTCTGTCAGTTGTCTTTTGGTTTTGTTGACTGTTTCCTTTGCTATGACAGAATATTTTAATTTGTATACACTGCATGATGAATCATAAGCCAACATTGTTGTTGTTGTTGTTGTTGTTGTTGTTGTTTTTCCTATTACCTAGCAACTGTAAGTCATGAGTACCTAAAATAAGTGATGGACTGAAAGAGTCTGAGCAGGAAAATGTGGAAAGTAGAATTATGATTTTTTTTTAGGTTACAATAGAAATACAAAGTTGAAAAACCCTGGACAAAGGATAAAAAGACCATGTTCTGTTAATAACCAGTTCTGTAATCTTTATGACGTAAGTCATATTTCCTAAAGTTCAGTTTATTCAACTGTAAAATGATAGCTTAAGGTTGAAAGAAATGAACATTATGCCATTTTTAGAAATGAAATGTAATATGTAATAATTTCATGAAGTATAGGCAATTCAACCACAATCAACCCTTAACTTGCATTTTCTCATTTTTCCATCATATATGTCTGTTGTCTCTTCTATTATTGCCTGGTGTATATATTATTAAAACTTGTTCATAATCCCCAGATAGGAGCAATAATGATCTCATTTTTTTCACCTTAAAATGATCTATTGGGCAGAATTTTGCTAATGTTTTCCCATGATCGTTTAAGTAGTAAAAACTCATTCGAAATTTTAATTTCAATATAAATATATTGGGGTTCCTGGGTGGCTCAGTCATTAAGCAGCTGCCTTCAGCTCAGGTCATGATCCCAGGGTCTTGGGATTGAGTCCTGCATTGGGCTGCTTGCTGAGGGAAGCCTGCTTCTCCCTCTCCCACACCTTCTGCTGTATTCCTTCTTTCACTGTTTCTCTCTCTGTCAAATAAATAAATCAAGAAACTTTAAAAATATATAAATAGAGATATTAAGGTGAAAACAAGTTAAAACAAAAGGATTTCTATTTTTTTAATGGGTCAAGTTATTTTTTGAAGCTGCATTTACTCATTTCAGAATTTTTTTTTTTTTTGGATACAGTCTATACTTCTACAGTTATTTAAAAAATTAAACAGTGATTGTTTTATTATAAAACTTTTGCCTATAAGAGTGACATCTAGAATGGGAGTGCTAATTTGACAATCACGGAAGGTTATGAAAGATCAATGAGAACAATTATTAGCCATAGAAGCCAGTAAGAAATACAAAGGAATCAGAATAAGATTTTTTTTGGATATAATATTTATATAAAGGATATATAGAGAAATATGAGTATTATCTTTCTATGAGGTTCTTTGTTTACCAGGAAGCAAAGATTACTCAGATGAGTTTAAGACAAACAGAAAATGTGTTGGACTATTACAGAAGTGTCACAGAGAACCCAAGATTAATAGTTCAGTCTGGCTTTATGATGTAGTCAAGGAACTGGAAATACTTCAGAAACCTAAATTATCATTCTTTTCTTTCTCTCTGTGAATCTACATGTCTGTTGCCATTGCTCCTTTTCTTGATCTGCTTCATTACCAGCTCTATAGCAGTCACATCCCTGCATCAGTCTCTGAAGGTGTCTATTATTAGTGGTAGCCTTTGTGTTCTCATTCTTAACCCCTGGGAACAAATGTCTCTGTTGTTATGATTTTGAGTTAACTAGCCCTCCCTATGTTAAAAAGCTTGTGTTAGGCAGTTGTGTCAGGTAACCCGTGGCTTACTCTGCAAGATTATGACAAAAGAGCCTTCAAGGAGAAGCACTGTCAGGAAGAAAAATGATAATGGACTATGGACTTTTCCAGTTTAAAAAGAAAGACAGAGAGAGAGAAAGAGAGAGAGAGAGAAGAAAAAGAAAAAGAAGGAAAAGAAATTTCCAGAAAGGAAAAGTAGGAATGGGAAAGTAAATAATTTATGATACTCTTTTTTTATACAATTAGAACGTGTGAAAATAAGGATATATCTGCTGTGAAATTTGGTATCAAATCACTCTGTGTTGTGTTAGAGTTTCAGAACAGCAAACTTTACAGAACATAATTTATGTTAACCTAAACTGAGTTGACCTGAATTGCACTGAACTAGAAAGTATTGTCTTGCTTAGTTTGTTCTACTTTTTTTGTTTTGTTTTGTTTTGTTTTAATCAGTGAGATTTCAGTTTCAAAATGGTGCCTGGCTTTTGAGCTCTGATGCAAGTCTCTCCCAAATGATGACTAATATACATATGAAGATGAAAACAGGTGAAGCTGCACAGCAATACTGAAAATTAAGTGGGGTAATCAATTTGTTGGCAAATCTGATAGAAATTTGTATTTACAGGAACAAATCGCCTGGATCGGTAGCTACTGTTGGGTTGCAGTGGCACAACAAAGAGCATGGCTAGGAATCATAAGCATGAGATCTTAATGCACATTATGTCCATACTGAAGAGATATAAAGACAGCACTGAACTGACAACTATTCTGCTGTTCACTCTCTGCACAATTTCTTCATTTTGTCACATCAAAACTGTTTCCCTGGTTTCTTTATTTTCTACATATTCCGAACTGCCATGTGGCAGAAGCACAGATTTCTAGTTTAAAATACATAGGTGCTACATAGAACATTTATAGAGACAGAAAGAATCCTATTTCCAGGGCAGATTTTATGTTATAGCTTTTAAACTACATGGTATATTTAGAGTTTACACAGTTTAGGTAGTCAGAGAATGCACAAATCCCATCTTGGGCCAACATATGATATTTTGTTAGACACCAAGAAGCGATATAGGAGCAAAATGCATCGACCAGCTTGACTTTGGACTTTATATGCTGTAAAAGAAAGAAAGTGTCTGGTATCTAAGGAGACAAAGAATGGAGTAGTAGACACTGGACTGTTATCATTAATAAACTAATGCATAAAATGTTATGTGTAATATTCTTATTTAACACAAATGCATACATTTCATTCATTATATTTATGCTCTTCAGAGTAGAAGAGAACAGGAAATAGAAAATAATAACAAGACATCTAGAACATAGATGTTGAGTAGAACACTTAAAGGATTGAAAAGTTTATAGTACATTTATATATCTATAATATAAACAATAAATGAAAGAGAAAGGATAAATAGATACATAAGGGTTGAAGACAGAAACCAACCTATAAATATAGAGAAAGAAAAATATGATGAAGCTATGAAAATGACCATGTTAACACTTTTTACAATAAATAGATAAAATACCATATTTTACTAAACTGCAGAAGTAAAAAGATTTCATGATGGTGTAGACAAGTATGTTTTGATCCATCCTTTTTTAACTTTTCTGGAAATTTTTCATGAAATAAGAATAATGAAAAGCAACAAATCATAAGAACTTAGAATATGAATCTTCATAATTCATATATTAAAATATGAAAAAAACTCTTTTAAGAACAGAAATATCAGTATATTCATATCAGTAGGGAAAATGCCTTATGTCCAGAGCAGAGGAATTGGTTTAAGGTATAGTACCAATGGCCCAGACAGAGAAATATATCCAATACAACATGTACATTTGTCTTGAATGTGAGTAAATGGTATCTATAATATCTTTCCCAAATACCTATAAAATTAGACTGGTTGGGAACAGAAGAAATGGAGTCATAAGACATTAGAAAGGTTAGTAGAAAGATAATCAAATTTCAACTTTATAGCAAATTTTATGAAGCCCGCTGTTATCAATATACAGTATAGTTAGGTATATTGCTGTCTTTCCTGAACTAGTCAGTGGAGCCAAGAAATTATGAGATGATGCTTAGCCAGTCTTGATTCAAATGTTTACTATGGAGGTACATTCAGCCTCATAATCCACCTAGAGCAAAGATCAAGATTTGGGTGTGGGATGGTTTCCAAGAGGCAACTTAAGAATTGACAATCACTGGCCCGTGGTGAAAAAGGTCCTTTGACTCCAGATAAAGTACAAATGTTTATTTTCCCTAATAAGTTTTACACCTTTATATTACCATAGCTCTAAAGTGGATAGATTTTCTGTTTCATGCAACACAGATAATACCAGGAATCTACAATTAAAGATTTTGTCATACCACAGTCTGACTCCATTCTCCTTAGGTTGGAGATTATAGATTTGAGTGTTAAACTGTCAGAATCTTTTTAATTTTGTGAAGATTCTATTGTTTTTACTTCCTTTGAAGTTACATCCTTAATATGCTATGCAAGCAATATTATTTCAGAACAAATAAATGTTGTTCAAAACAAGAATTATAGTTGTGTGCTAATGTTTACTACATTCATTATTCTCATCTATGTTCCACAGTATCCACATAAGGTTGGCTTTCTAGAATTGTAGAATATCCCTTTGGAGCCTTAGTTATGATACTAGTTATGATACTAGTTAGAAAAGAACATCATTCAAGCTTGGGGTGCTGACTCACAGAATGAGGTTCATGATGTGGGACAACACCATCCATATCTCCTGTTGTTTGAATACATGGCTCTGAGAAAAACAATGAAAATAGGAATAGTACTTCTTGGTATAAATAGGATCATATATAATTTATCTCATTAAAATGGAAAATTCTGAGAGTGAAAAGGCACATTAAAATAACTAAATATATATAATATTTGATATTTATATTCATTTAGAAATTAGTGTCACTATACTATTTTTTCTTGAAAGGGAGGTGTTCATTACATAGTGTAAAGAAATAAAATGAAGTCACAACTTTCAATATATCTATGATTCACAAAATAAATTACATCAAACTTTATGTTCAGCTTGAAGTATACAAGTTCAGGTTGCTTTAATACCAGTTTATTCAGATCTAAATGGTCCAAGATAAAACATAGCAATAAGCGATTGCCCCTAGACTACTATACTCCAAAAATAGGTCCTCTGGCAATTCTACTAACCCTATAGTTTTCAAACTGTGGTGTTCCCTGCACAGACTTTTGCTTACCAACTTCTGCCCTAAAATCACCTTTACTAACCATAGTTCTCAGTGTATTTTGCTTTCTTCTACTTTTTGAGCCACTATAGAAACTCTGTCAAAGTAATCTTTGTCCCTTTTGTAAATATTTTAATAAACTTAACTTTATATGATCAATGGGTTTTTCTGAAATATCTGTGGGAGTATCTAGAAAATTAAAATTGGAAAAAGATTAGTACCAGCTGTACGAGTTCATGGCAGGAGTTGATTGTACTATGTACAAGCCCATCAAGCTCATTTGTAAATATTTTGATATTAATATTAATATCACTTTCTTTAAAAATGAAAAATACAACATGAATGCTAAATTAGATAGTTTGTTGAGACAATCTATATAAAAAGGGACCAATGGTCCCAAGCAAACTGGGACACATGATCATCCTAAATCTAACACCTAATATAGTACCTGGCATTTTGTTCCTTCCCATAGTTAGAGCACTGTGGTATGCTCAGATAAAGGGATACTCGGGTCTGAATTAGACATTGAACCTGACCTAGGGGCCTACATTGTACCATCTGAGACTTCTTTTAACATCAACTTAGCAGAAAAATAAAGCTATTATTGTATAGGCTGACATAATTGATCTGCTTATCAGGAGGAGATGGAGTTGCTATTCAACAGTGGGAATCGAAAGCACTATTTCTGTAACCCAAGAAAACAAGAGTACCTTGTATTTTGTCAACCAAATTCTAAACATGTTTATTCAAGCTAACATTTTGGATTTAAGAAAATAAACAGTAAATGAAATCATTGAATCCACAGGGATATTTTTTCACTTAATCCATTTACTTGGGATTTCCATAAATCCCTATACTGAACATCGGACATTTGTTTGGACAGTAGTGACTAGAATTACTTCAAAGTCAATGTCTTCTTATTCCAATATTACGGACAATTTTCTTTCCCCAAATAAATGGTATCAGGCCCCTTTAAGAATGATTATGAAAATACTTAATAAATGTCCTTGTGATGGTATGGGTCCTTTCAAATAGTACCCTTCTCCATTTGATTACTTGACTTTAAATCTCTGTTTTAACTTAGGCATGGAATTGATTAAAAGGACATCACTTTTGATCATGGTGACTCAATTCAGGTTTCTCCATAAATAGAATTTGTTTCTGATTACACAAATTGTTAGTGCTTTAATAGGCTGTCCAGTGTTTCAAATCGTGAAGTTTCCCATAATCATTTAGTAACATCTGATGATTCCTGTATGAAAATACTCTGCTTATAATCATATACCTTCTGTCTATTACAGTAACAATATACATCTTGCTTCTAGTTGTTAAATGCAGCTTTTTGGCTCGAATTGCCCCAGGATCCCACTGTTGCATTGTTATCAGGAATTTCATTTTATTTTTTATTTTATTTTTTTAAAGATTTTATTTATTTATTTGACAGAGAGATAGGAAGAGGGAGAGTACAAGCAGGCAGAGGAGCAGCAGAGAGAGAGGGAGAAGCAGGCTCCCCACTGAGCAGGGAGCCCAATGCCTGACTTGATCCCATGACTCTGGGATCATGACCTGAGCTAAAGGTAGTCACTTAACCAACTGAGCCACTCAGGCACCCCAGAAATCTTATTTTAATCACAGAACCATTCACATTCATCTTTGGACCATACAGACCATCCCATCCTTTACATCTTAATGATGTTTTTGCTTTACTAATCAATAAGTTTCTTTCCTTTATTTTCTTAATGAATCATAAACATTAGTTAATCACATACTCTCATCATTGCCTTATGTAAATACTTCCTTTTATACATTTTTATTAGATTACATTTAGTAAGAACATCAGTGAAACAACCACCCTTTTAAGATAAAAATGCAATATAGACAAAAACTTACATGTACTATTTGGGTTTTTTTTCCCCCCTCATCTCAAACAAGAGAGCTGTTAGTGTGTTTCTCAGTGTTATGGTGAAGGAACCTTTCTAACAGCCCTATCAGATACCATGGTTGTGGGCTGATGATGATGGCCACCTCATAGGTTTTGGGATTCTTTCATTATTCTTGACATTATAGGTTTTGGATATTGAAACATCATTCAATAAGTGCAATCTTTAAGTAAAGGTTTTATTGAGCTGAAAAAAAAAAAAAAAATCAAGCCAGGGGCCCCTGGACGACTCAGTCAGTTAAGCCTCTGACTGTCAGTTTGGGCTCCTGTCATGATCTCAGAGTCATGGAATCCAGCCTGGTGTTGGGCATTACTCTGCTTGTCTCTCTCTCTCTCTCTCTGTTCCTCCCATCCCTTTCAAATAAATAAACAAACAAATAAATAAATAAATAATCCTAAAAAAATTAAGCCAATCCAAGATGTTCAAGTTTTAATTGAATTCACAATATCTGACAAGTTTAACTTCTGATAAATTCAAACTGAAGCAAAATCTTATTCTCTCCTCACTGGTTTAAGTACCCTAAGATATATTCTCTGCTGTAATCCCTAACCAAAACATATTAACATATTTTTGCAATTATTATTTTTTGTTTATTATTATTTATATGTAAGACTTTTGCTTTGCAAATAACTCAAGAAACATGTAAAGATCAGATACTAATTATATGTCTGCTGGCAATGAGGGTGACAGGCATGGAATATAAAGTGAATTGCTGTCCCCTTGCAGGAAACTACTTCTGACAATATCATTATAGGCTCTTCAGGCAAGGCAAGATAAATTTCATCAGACAGGTGAAGATCGAACTAATCCAATGGTCTGAAAGGCTTAATGAGTTTTTGGAGTCTAAATATAAGTAGAAGTAGAGTCAACAGAATAATTTCAAATATTATAATTCTACTTTTCAGAACCCCACACTTTCCCCAAAAATGCCCTATATTTCAATTAGTAGATTTGGTGGGCTGCAAACACAACCTAAGTTGTAACTCAGTAAATACAGAACAGACTTAATGTCCAAATTTTAGAAATTTATGAGCATGCAGTTTTTTAAAGTACTCAGAAATTCCTTGTCTTTCTGAACATGCCTTTAGGCAAGAATTAAAACCTTTTGTTTGTCATTTATTTTCAAAATATCTCTAGGGCAGTTAAAACATTCAGTCCCATCTCTGACATCCCTCTATCCCCATGGCCTCCAAGAGCATCTGACATGGTAACTACTCAGTCTGCCAAAACTAGTTTTTCAACAGGCATTTCAGTGTGTGTGACCACAGGTGATAATCTAAATTGCTACTTGGTGCCAATACTCAATTCTCCAATGCTAACAAACTTTTTGTACAGAGGAAGAAACAATCAACAGAACAAACTACAGAATAAGAGAAGGTATTTTCAAAGTCTATATCTGATAAGGGGTTAATACCCAAAATATATAAGGAACTCATATAACTCAATAACAAAAACAAATACACTGACTACAAAATGGGCAAAAGACCTGAATAGATATTTCTACAAAAATAAAGGCTAACAAGTATATAAAAAGTGCTCATATCAAGGAAATACAAATCAAAACCACAAATGAGATAGATACTACTTCACACCTGTCAAGATGGTTATTATTTTTTTTTTAAAATAACAAGTATTATTGAGTATACAGGGAAATTAGAACCCTTGTATGATCTTGATTGGGATATAAAAAAGTAATAAAAATAATAATGCAGCCATAATGGAAAACAGTATGGTGGTTCCTCAAAAAATTAACACTAGAACTACAATATGATCCAGCAATCTCCCTTATGGATATAAACCCGAAAGAATTTAAATCACTGTCTTGAAGTGATATCTTCACTACCATGTTCATTGCAGCATTATTCACAATACCCAAAACCTGGAAACATTAGTGTCTACTGAGATGGATGAATGAATACAGAAAATGTGGTGTACGATGGAATATTATTTAGTTTTAAGAAAGAAGGAATTTCTGCCATATGCGACAACATGGATGACCTTGTAGAGCATTATGCTAAGTGATATAAGCCCATATTTAACAACACGACAAATACTGTCTGATTTGACTTGTATGAGGTATCTAAAATAGTCAAACTCACAGAAATAGGGTAGTACGATGGTTGCCAAACTGGGAGAAAGGGGAAATATTCAACATGTATGAATTTTTAGTCACAAAGGATGTATAAATTCTAGAGGTCTGCTGTACATTTAGTGTCCATAGTTAATAATTCCGCATTGTAAACTTAAACATTTAAGATAGTAGACCTCATGTTAATTGTTCTCATCACAAAAACAAAAACAAACACAAATACAAAAAACAAGGAGCTGGAGGCAACACTGGTTGGTGATGGATGTGTTTATTAACTTGAGTGTAGCAATAGTTTCATGGGTGACTTACCAAAGTGTATTAATTACATATGTGCATTTTTTGTATATGTAATATATCTTAAAAAAAAAAACTTTAAAAAATTAAGTCACATAAGGGAAATGGCCTGCCCAGAATCCTATATCTTAGAATGACTGTTACCTACTTCCAATTTACCTAGCAATTTTGCTGAATGAATATCAGATGCTAGTAACAGTATCTACTTTAAATGGTTGATGCAAAAAAAGAATCTAACACATGGGTTGTGAGGCATATAAGTTTATTGGTAGAGCTGAAGGAGGCTTTAACTTGAACTTTTCAGGAAAATTTCTATCCAGAAGCATGTTGCTTGATAAGGAAGAGAAAGCACCCAGCCTTACTGCAGGAATCTGTTAACAGTGATAGTTGATCACTGAATAACAAGACTACCACTGATACTATAAAGTGGGAGATCAAAAGAGAGACCCTGCACTTAGCTTCTCTTCCCATGTGACTCAGCTTCATATCAAAGTCTCTTGTAAGTACAGTCAATAGGTAAAAATAAATTGCCCTGAACTCTAGATTTTACAAACTCTGGAAAATATTATGTTAGCTTCCCAGTTTCTTTGTGTGAGAAGGTGGTTGAAATGGATGATGGAAAAGCCATTTACTGGTATCTACCAGACTCTTTATTTTAAATCTATTTGTACAACTTTTTGATTCATACATGTTTCCACACCAGAAATAAAGCTTCCAGAATTCAGAAGTTCTGTCTGTTTTTGTCATTACCTAGTGTAATGCCTTCTACATATTTAGCTCTCCTGAAATGCACATTGAGAATGTACATGTAATATAAATTAATTTTTGATGGGTTAGATTTTTTCAACATACTAACCTACACCTTAAAACTTATTTTCTTTATAGATTTTCTACCTGTTCCAAGCTATATTCCATTTTCTTTTAAATAACATATTTTTTTCATAGAACAACAAATTCTATTAATAATCTTTCCAGATTATTTTAGTGGATAATGAGGTTATGTAGTTAAACTTTCTGTAGGGAATATTTTAAACGTCCTTGATTATTAGGATTATTCCAGTTAGATACAATTATCACTTTTGCCAAAAAATATTACAAGATGCAAATACTACAAGATGCAAAGGCATCTTGGGGCAAAAAAAAACCTCACAAAGTTTAGCAATATTCTACCAAATAAAAAGCAATTGGGCTGTCCTCTATACCATTCAAAAATTGTTAATATCATAAAAATATAAAATGTAAAAGAACCATTCCACACTGAATGAGACTAAAGGGATGTGAAAACTGAATACATCGTATACTCCAGAATCAATGTGGGGATGAGGGCAGCAAAGGCTTTAAAAAGCATCACTGGACAATTTACAGAATTGAATAACATTACTTAATTAAATAAATAGCATTGAAAACATTTTAACTTTACTAAATTTAATAATTGCCTTCTGCTTATGTAAGCATTTTTTTTCCTTATGTAAGTATTTTTGCTCTAAGAAATACTCACCAAAGTCTTTGGACTAAGGAGCATGTTACTCTAAAATGATTCACAAAAAAATTACCTGTGTGTATATTTATTTATACATAATAATACATAACATATAAACATATATATATTTGTATGCTATATGAGAGAGAGAGAGAGAGAGAGAGAATGTGTGTGTGTGTGTGTGTGTGTGTATAGTTTTATGTATGTATAAATAGTTTTAGCCTCAGCCTTTGAGAAACAGAGTAGCTGAATTCTTATTTCCATATAGGATATCTATCTACATACATGCACACATACACATAAAATGTGGTGCAAATGTGTTAAGATACTAACATTTGGTCAATCTCTTTGAGGAGCATGTGTGAAATTTTTATATTATGCTTAGCTTATAATTTTAATGAAGTTTGAAATTATTCAAATAAAAGTTCAAATAATTCCTCTTAAACTTTGTTTACACTTTCATCTGACATGCAACTGGTTACCATTATTGTTTAAGGAAATACTTTTCAAGGAAGGTTTCTATGAAGTAGGACAGTTAACTGAAGGCCAAGAAATGCAGAATGATTTGGAACTGCTGTCAGCCCTAAGAGAGACCAAATGGCAAGATGGGCTTTGTACCAACAAGGACTTGGAAAACTGCCAGTATGTCAGCATTGTTTGCTCCAGTGCAACTCTACAAGTCTGAGTACTTGCAAAGGTTGGTTAACAGCAGGACAGGACCTACAGGAATGGCTGACAGAAGCTATAGCATCCAATCTCAGGCTATGTGACACCAATGGAAATGCCTGTGAAACATCATTAGCCAAGAGACCAGGCTGGTAAATGACAGTCAGATTGCTGGTAGCTGGGCTTGAGCAAGACAAAGACATCATAAAATCTCATGATGAAATGAGAACAACAGAAATAATCATAATTTTTACAGGGACCCAGTAATAAAAGGATGGCAGAATGAAGATTAAACAGTCTTGTCTAGGGGTGCCTGGGTGGCTCAGTGGGTTAAATCCTGTGCCTTTGGCTCAGGTCATGATCCCAGGGTCCTGGGATCGAGCCCTGCATCAGGCTCTCTGCTCAGCGGGGAGCCTGCTTCCCTTCCTCTCTCTCTCTCTGCCTAGTTATGATCTCTGCCTGTCAAATAAATAAATAAAAATCTTAAAAAAAATAAAATAAATAGTCTTGTCTACTTATTCCAGTTTACTAAGTGTATCACCAAAATAACTAGAGACAGAAAATGTAAATTCATAAATGTAAAAATACATTTTAATGGTTAAATTATAGATGTTGCTGAAACCAGATATTTTAAACCTAAATATAATATACTGAAAATCAGAATGCAAAACTATGTGCAATTACCTTAAACAAAGCCATATAAAGATATAAAAATATCTTCTCATATGTTAGATTCACTTTTGAGATTCATTAGTTCATATAGTGATAAAATATACTGCAAAACTTTTCACTTAAGTGTTTTTTAACAATTTAAAGAAAATTGGAAAATATCTTAAGGTCATTTTTAGACATTTTTGTACTAAATGGAGTACATGGTATGTCACAAAGATGGGAAATATTAAGACCAATATGGTAGTAGTGATCATGAGTCAATTACTATCAATATGATAGTTGTGCTTAATTCAGTTTGTGCAATACAGTGAATATGGTACTTCAAAAGTATTTTTTCCATAAGTATTTTTAAAAGAGTAAGCATTGGACAAGTTTTGAGGAAGAGTGTATTTCATATTGTTTTTATGTAAAAGAGAATATGAAAGTTGGAGATGTGCCAAAGAAGATCAGAGGCATATGGAGGGTGGTTATGAAAAAAAGATAGAAAAGATTTGGAAGGAATTACTACAAACTAATGAACATGTTGTTTCCTAGACCAAATTTTGTTTTGTTTTATTTTCTCATGAGTGAGAGAATTTTTCTGTCTCTTTTTATAATAGAACAGATTGGTTGGATTTGTGTGAAATCAATCATCAAACATGTCTCCTTTATCTTAAGAAAAATGTCCAGGTTGGATATAACATCATTTAACTTTTAATTCTGAATGTGCAGTAATAATGAGATTTATTTATGAAATGTCTGTTTTCAATTTATTCATATTGCTTGTTTACTAATATAGGGCCAGGGTAGTTATATACATTTAAGTAATACAGATGCCTTGATTTGAAAAAGAGAGCAGTCAGGTTGGGAACACATATTTAATAAAAAATTATTGACCACACTTAGTAATACCATACATTGAGGATTAGAAGAGAAGGGGCCCATTGTGTAATAAGAACACAGTAGACAAGAATAGGGTTATTTTGGGCTATGAGAGAAAGCAATAGAGATGACACAGAAAATGTTAGCAATTAAATTCTAAAAGATTAATTGGCAATCTTATTAGGTGCTAAAGTAAGAAAATATATTCTAGGACGAGACAAAGGTGTGTTTAGAGATTTATAGACATAACATATCAAGGCACACCTGAGAATATCTTATGGTTCAATGAAATTGTGGGAAAAAATGAAAGAGGTTGTGGCAAAAATTATTTCTGTAAAGATCAGGGTGGGCTTATAGATTACCAAATACAATATTAGCCTGTAGCAAATGGTACACTGCAGAGGAATGTAAAAAATACAAGAAGGTTGTAAAAATAATTTGTAGCACTATAAAGATGGCATCATAGAGGAATCTATGTTATATCTCTGGTGAAGAATAATTCATTCCCTTTCAGTGGCACAGTGGATCGGGTTCAGACCTTATATGCATCTGCAAAAACCCCTCACAGCTGCACTTATGTTAGTGTTTCATTGAATAACTGGGAAAAGGTGTGTGCATTTCAGGAGTAAGTTCTTGGGAACTATTACGGGTTGAATTGTGTACTCCCAAAATTCATACATTGAAGTTCTAATTCTCTGTACTTCAGAATGTGACCTCATATGGAAATAGCATCATCGCAATTTAAGTTGGTTAGGATGACATCACACTAAGACAGAGTGGTCCCCAAATCCATTATAACTGGCATCCTTTTAAAAGGGAGACATTTGGACACATGTGCATATAAGGAGAACACCATGCAAACATGAAGACGGCCTCCTATAAGTCAAAGAAAGAAGCCTGGAACAGGTCCTCCTCTTGTAGCCCTCAGAAGGAATCAACACTGCCAACACCTTGATTCCAGACTCTTAGTGTCTGCAAATGTGAGAAAATTAATTTCTGCTGTTTAAGCCATCTGGACTGTGAAACTTTCTTACAGCTGTCCTAGCAACTTAATACGGGGCAATATTTAAATTCTGCCTACCTGGAAGATTTTTAAATTATTGTCATCTTTTATCCACCACAGTATGTTTGCCTGCTGTTTCCTTTGTCTGCATTATTCTTCTTCCCACCAAGATATACTCTGCCTTGTGAAAATAATTTATCAGAGAAGCTTCTCTTTAACTGCTCCAGACTAGGTCAAGTCTCCTTTATTATATATGAACATAAATTCAAGTACTTGTACTTCAGAGCAGTAAACAGCATTGCAATTTTACATTTACTTGTGTGAATAGTTTAATGCCTTTCTACTCTGGTACAATATATATTTCATGAAGGTGGTGAAAGTATCTATTTTATTATGCCATATTTTTTGGATTATAACAGCACTTGATACTCAGAAATGTTTAATATTTTATATATTTTAAATTAATGATTGGCTAGCTTAATAAATGAGTAAAACCCAATTAATTGACTAGAAAAGCAATTTAGAAGAAAGAAGGGTTGGGTTAATAAGATATTGACTTTCATTTTTGACATCTTAATTTGAAGTACTTGTGAAACATGTAGCTCTAGCTATAAATTAAAGAGTTAAAAATACATGGCATATCTGGATTTTTAGGCTAGAATTCAGGTCAATAATTTGGAGATGTCAGCATATACAGCTCTCTTTCAAATGTAGCAATGGGTAAGATTTTTCAGAAAGACACAAAAAGTGTTAAAAATTGAAAAACTCATGATAGATATTTCATTTGCTTTTGACAGTTTTCAAGTGATTAGTGTTTAAAAATAAAGAATTTACAAACATAGGGACAGAGGAAGAAGTCAATGTAAAATGAAGAAATTCAACTCCAATTTATTTATCAATGCAAAAACTGTGGCCTGGTGATATACATGAATTTCTTTTTAATAAGCTTACTTTATTTTATTGAGATATAACTGACATGAACATTATATTAGTTTCAGATGTACAAAATAATTATTTGATATGTGTGTATATGGAAAATGTTCATAATAAGTCTAGCTAATAATTGCCATTATACATAGTTGCACAAAAATCTTTTTCTTCTGATGAAGATTTTTAAGATATTTTCTCTTAGTAGCCTCCATATATGCAAAAAATATTATTAATATTGTCACCATGATATACATTACATCCCCATGACTTTATTTTTTAACTGGAAGTTTGTACCTTTTAACCATCTTCACCCATTTTGCCCACCCCTACTCCGTATCTGGCAACCACCAATCTGTTCTCTGTGTTTATGAACTTGAGTTTTGTTTCTTAGATCAAGTATAAGCATTTTCATTTCTGGTTCCACTGACTTTATAGTTGGAGAAAATTACTTCCAGAATTTGAAAATTACTTACTTTTACACTTTGTTCATTGTTGATATTACTATAAGTTTATACTTATTTCTGTTTTTCATGGGCATTTTGAGGGAAATTAGAAGACATAAGAGTTAGGGCTTTGGCTATGTCCATTTGAATGGAAATCTTGTGTTTCATATTTTAACAGATTGCTTCTAAACTCTGCACGTTAGATTCACATGTAGAATGTGTACATGACAAGAATACACCAAAGCCAATGAATGCAGTCATGGGAGTGGGGCCCTGGCATTGGATATAAATGTCCACAAGTAATTATAATGTACAGCCAAAGCTAAAAATTATGATTTTCAGAAAGCATTTTTGAAAATATAGTCTTTATATAATCTTATTTAGTAGAAATATAGGCAGAATGTATATTGAAATCAGAAACAAGAAAAGGAACTTCATTTAGAATTACCTGATGAAAAATCTTCAACTTCAGTCAGAAGATTCAATTTTCTAAGATCCCGTGTTTAAAAAAAGAGAAAGCTTTTTTTTCTTTAAAGATTTTATTTATTTTTTTGACAGACAGAGATCACAAATAGGCAGAGAGGCACGCGGAAAGAGAGGAAGGGAAGCAGGCTCCCTGCTGAGCAGAGAGCCCAACGCGGGGCTCGATCCCAGGACCCTGAGATCATGACCTGACCTGAGCCGAAGGCAGAGGCTTTAACCCACTGAGCCACCCAGGCACCCCAAAAAAGAGAAACCTTTTTAAGTTAGTTATAGACCCACTTTGAATCCATCACTGTATATATTAAAATGATCTTTCTTTTACATAGAAACCTGTATAATTTTAATTTAAATTACTTTTTTTAATAAATCCCTTTAGACATTTATAGAAATAGTTTTGTTTTTTTCTCCATTTGGAATAATATAGATAGATAAATAATATAGAAATAATTTTCACTTCTATAATTAATTATTTTCAATTCTCAAAATAAATACTTCTGTCCCATAGGCCATAGTTAGTTATATGAATGCTTTTAGTAAATAAGTATCGGAAAGACCATAGTTGTTACTTACCACTAAAATGACAATTAGAAACCCATTCAGCTTGTTAAATGATTGAAATTGTTTTTGTTTGTTTTTTAAGATTTTATTTATTTATTTGACAGAGAGAGACACAGCAAGAGAGAGAACACAAGCAGGAGGGAGAAGCAGGGAGCCTGATGCAGGGCTCGATCCCGGGACCCTGGGATCATGACCTGAGCCGAAGGCAGACACTTAACGACTAAGCCACCCAGGCGTCCCTTACGACTGAAATTGTTAAATATGAATCATATTTCTTAGTTAAGACTTTCAATTAAAATGAGACCTTATGTCTCAGTCTGTCCAGGACACTCGTGGTTTACATCTGTTGTCCCAGGTGTCTCAGATAGTCAATGCTCCAATTTTCACTCTTAAAAAATCTACCAATGTGAATGATAAATTCTATGGTCTCCTTAGTTTCAATTCACGGAAAGCAAAAGTCAAACTGGCTTAAACCTAAAAAAGGAACTCATGCAAGTAAAATTCCCAGAAACTCCATTCTGCTATTATTCATAGTCAGGATCTATTCTGTATCCCTCCAGGAGCATAATGATGTAAACTTTCACACTTTTAGGCTTTTCAGTTAACCCAGGATTAATTATAGAAGACTACCCATTGGGTTATTTTTTTACCTTGACCAAGAAACCAAAAATAAAAAAGTTGGTTAGAGGAAAAAAGTTTGTATCAAGTATCTCCTCATCCTCAAATATGGTGGAGTTGAGATTCTGACCAAAATTGGTGAAACAAGAAATAAAGTTTTAAATATGTTAGAATTCTCTAGAAAGATGCTTCTGAACCATAATATATGTATGTTGTCACTTGCAGATGCTGATTCAGTAAGTCTGGAGTGTGCCTTTAGGCTCTGCAATTCTTACCTGCCCTCAGGACAGGCCCATACTGCTGGTCCATGAACCATAAACCAAGGTGTCAGGCTATAGAAAATAGGTTCCAAAAACTTGAAAAACAAAATGTTCCTGTTTCTTTATAAGTTGATATTAATGTTAACTTGTTTCTTTTGGAAGTAGGAGAGTATTTTTAAAAAAATATTTGTTATTTTGGAAATTACTGTTATATATGCCTATTCTATTCTCATTTGGTAACTCAGTATGCAAAGTTCTGTTTCATAAAACTCATAAAATTAGATATGTTGAGGAAGATATATAGCCACAAAGGAAACTATATTTTGCTTGTGAATACTTTTAAGATTTACATGCTATTAAAATGTCAAATGTATTTACATACAAATTATACATGTTAAAGTTTAAAAACAATTCTCTGTTAGGAAGTCTAATTTGTAGTAATGGTCTTTTAATAGCAAACCAAATTTTTTTTTTCCTTTAAAAGATAAAAAGCTATTCTTATTTTACTTTCCCAGGAAATTAGCTACTTGCAATCCCAAAACATTTAGCTTCTATTGTCTTTTATATAATTAACTCTTTTATCAAAAGTAATAGATTTTTATTATATATAATCTTTGTCAAAGTAAATGTAAACATGTGGATTGGTCTGTTGTGGTTTTTTTGACACTTTTTCCTTGACTTATTGTAAATGAATTCAATTAACATTATTGATAGTCTTTTTTTTAACCAGGAAACAAAAAATAACATTTCAGTCATTTTTCTCCAATCTCGGATCATACATATTAATTGTTATTGATTCAAAATAAAAATAAAACTCTGTGGAATATACATTTAATAATATCACTGATTGATTTCTTACTTTCCTACTTAATTTCCTGCATACAATATAAAATTATATATCTGTTTACATGAATGTTAGTGTATTGTGCTGAAGGGGGGTGGCAGAAATTGTTACCTTAAAATATGTTTCTTTGGCACATGGATTATCTTGTGCTGGTTATTTTTAAGAAATAACAAACACAAGAGAAACTGAACACCAAGTATAAACACCCTTTTGTAAGAGACCTGCACATTTATTTATAGGGGCCGATTTGGGGAGTTGCTTAGTTTTCCTGGGTACCTCCTTTGTATACAAGAGACATACATATTGACAAACTTCTCTTTGCTTTTTCTCTTGTTAATCTGTCTTTTATTATAAGAGGTCTCAGCCAAGAACCTACAATAGTAGAGAGAAAATTATATTTCCTCCCCTACAGTGCCTGAAATGGATTTTAACTGGTCAACAAGTTTACAGAGTTTGGTTGACAAAATATGTCAAATGTAGTCTCTAAGATTCTTTACCCAAGGAAAACATTTGTTTTCTTTTTCCTTTACATATGCCTTCCTCTACATAAAAGACTAAAATTTACTGTTAATTTAATAATTGGAGTTTGAGTTTGAGGGGCAGTTGGTATAAAATGGTAGCAGTGAAGAATCGAAACAAAGACAAGGAGAATTTTCAAGGATCAAGAATTCCTGTCCCCTCCAAGTTTCTTCTAGCTGAACTAAGAATCAAATAGACAAGAGACAAACAGGAGAAAGTCAAGTTTAATAGGTGTACCTATGGGGAATCCACATAGACATGGAAATTCCAAACACAGGCAAAATGATGTATATATGTTATTCTCAACTAAGAAGTGGGTGGAGGTCTGGGACTTCAGAGAAAAGGAATGCACTTCATAGGCCAATATGAAAAGCAGATATTTTTTAATTAGATGTTTGCCCTACCATGCAGATGTGTCACTCAGATAAAATTTGTTTCTATTATTAATCCTTATTCTGGGAAATACCCCCAATTTAGATTCTTCTCTGTGATTAAGGGAGGACAAAAGTTTCTCTTGAGGATTCAACTCCAAATAATCCACATGTCAAAGCAGCACATTCAGGTGGTGGTGGTGGGGGGTCCCAAACCTCTTCAGTATGGAGAGATGGAGGAAAAGGAAGAGTAAGCAGGAAAAAAAAAAAATCACATGATTTGTATCAGTGAGATTCTTTCATTATTGCCTTTTAATCGCTAGGCTTTTCAGTAAATGCTGAAGTAAAACTCTAAGAAATCAGCTGGGAAACACTTATATGCTTTACCTTTATTTATAAAGTATACATACCTCTTTTCTCTATAATTTTATTGTGGATGATGAGAGTCACACTATATCTTGGGTGTTTTGAAATGTCTTTGAAGAAATGAAACCAGAAAGGACAAGTATATCAACCAAAGTGTAAAATTTAAACTCTATTTAAGCAAAAATAATTAACAGATTTTAGTTTAAAAAAAAGATTCATACATTTAAATATTTATGCAGCAATGGGGAGAGCACATGGGGTCATTTGATTGAAGTCTTTAATAGATATTTTGTGATATCTGTAACCATTTTTAAGGAAAAATTAAAGGATGAATCTCTTGGTTACAAAACAGATTCATTCCAGAGCCAGGGAAGAAACTAGTCTACCCTACCCAATTTCCCCATCCCACCTCCCACACAAAATGAAATCTGTATATAAGGGACTGGCAACATAGACTGGAACTAAGTTTCCGTCACTTCATACTACTCTTCTATCTCTACCCCCATTACTCTAGGAGAGGGGACACTGTTTAATTGTGCAGCTTAAAAACCAGAGTCATGGGCCCTGAGTTTCAGGGTGTATCTAGGCCCTAGTGTCTATAAAGAAGTAAGGTACTCATGTATCTGGTACTGTTTCCATGATGCATGTCGTTTGTCATGCTAATCTACTGTGTGTCATCTAGCCACTTATCTTAATAATACAGCAATTGGTGCAGTGGGGTAGATATCTGGCTGACCACTCATGATAGTTTTTAGAAGTCAATCAAGAGATTGGAGATCAATGATTCACTTTGAAAGTATATAAGTCTACTTGGGGCACCATGGCCAGCCATATAGATTGCTGCTCACTGACTGTGAGTACTATCTCAGCAAAACTTCTAGGAATAGGAGATGGAAGGATTAAGTTCATCTTTGATGGAGTTTGGTCACTATTATTAATGAACTTGGAATAAGTTGCTTAGGAAGGGGCAACATAGAATGTTGAATCAGCAACATAGAATGTTGAATCAAGAGTACTGATTGAAAAAAGCACAGATGTAGGTGGAGTTCCCTTTGTGATCATTGAAGGCTTGCACACATGTAACAGTGGGGGGAAATGGAGAATAATACAGAGTATTGAGTCAATTGCTAAGGAAGGCCTTAACAATTATATCCATCTCCTGTGAGATTAAGAGAGTCAAGTAGCCAATCTGATAACCAGTCCCTTAAATTATTGCTGGTTGACTACCACTTTAAATATGAGAATCTGATTATATATGTATTGAGTCTGCAGCACTGGCTTTCCAACTGCAGAAGCCTTTACACACAGCAGTGTAAATATTGGAATTCCTATTTAGTATTGGGATATATCTACAGAGCATTCACCCTTGAAATAATAATAATAAT
>ML104628.1:0-32239 GCA_003697995.1 Taxidea taxus jeffersonii | reverse complement strand
ATTATTATTTTGGTTTTCAAGTAACCCGAAAATGTGTTTGCAATCCCATAGCACTTCATTTCCACAGAGTGAAAGATCAGTACAGCCCCAAAGTAAGTGAATCATAGAAAAATTTTATCAGCCTAACATTCACCATTCCCTGGCAAGCTGACTTGCCTACTGTTGAGTACAATCATCCCATTCAGTGTTCTCTCTGTTTTCTGATGGTTGTATGCCATAATCCAGGAGCTGGGGTTTGTGATGGTGGTGCTAATATTTGAATCATTCCAGTGCATATTGATGGTTTACTCTGGTGGTGCAATACGCTTAGCCCAAGCAATGTATAGCCAGAGCTACAGGAAAATTTATCCCTAGGGATAGCTCTCAATTTATGAGTGATGTGTAGTTGGCATATACATAAATCAGCTCCTGATGATCTTGTCATGACCAGTGAGTATTAAACCAATATGGATGTTGATTCATTTCTGCCATCTTAATCTCATATAAGAATCTTTATTGTGGCCCACCCAAATTAAAACCTAAAGAGAAAGGAATTTTTTGCAAGACAGTTCAGACTAAGTTTACAATTTATGAAGCAATTACATTAAAGCTTCTCTATCATGTTGTCAGTGACAAGTATCACAAAATTTATAATGTGAAATGTTAAGAATTATTATTGGATTATCAACCTTAAAAACTCCCCTTTGGGTTCTTGGAAGTGGATTAAGGGTCAAGTTTTATTTGTGTTATTTTATTTGTGTTATTTGTGTTATTTTATTTGTGTTAAACTGACCCCATGCAGACTTACATCAGAAAAAGGAATTGGGACCTTGCAAAGCTCAAAGGAAACTGGCTATGACCCAGTATGTATATCACTGAAATGCAGATTTCTGCAAGTTTGGAATCCCACCCCACAAACATGCAGAAAAGAGGTTGGTGCTTCTTTAATCATGAATAGTGATGTGGCAAATCCTGCTGCTTCTCACCACAACACCCAACCATGATGGATTGGCAACACTCATGCCAAGAATCATGCCATATAAGTTGTCTTCTGCTCATGTCCTAAAGAATTAATCTTGTCCTAAAGGCAAGCTTTGCCATATGATACTGCTGCTGTATTCTAGTCTCTGAGCCATCAGAGAGACCCTTCCTTCCTAGTCATGCATTCCTAATTCCTCACAGCCTTCTTTCTGGTCAGGGGTGACATCCAGCTCTGCTAGAATGCTGTGCATGCTGTGCACTGCCCAAGAGATGAGAGGAGGAAAAAAAAAAAAAAAAGAAGCACCTCACATCTGCTACTGCTCCTATTGCTACGTGTTTCCTAATCAGTGACGCTCCACCTGGTCTACTGAATGGAATTTTCTCAACCACACAATATTTCTAGCACTAAGACTTAGGGGAGATTTTAAATATTAAAAAAATGTAAGGAAATTAAAAAAAAAGAAAAATGGAGATGGATTATAATGCAAATTACATCTTAAAATGTATGAAAAAATGAAAGCTAATGTTTGCTATTAAAAAGATCTCATGAATCAATTAGAAAAGGTGAGATGAAGTTCTCAATAGGAAAAGAAGTAAAGGGCATGGAAAGATAATTCATGAAAGGAGAAAAAATATTAATAATCAGTTGAAATGCTCAAAGTCATTAATAAGTATGTTAAACTTAGCATAAGGAATGATTTTCACCTTTGTTTTCTTAAAAGACTTCCAAGTTAAAGAGATGATCACTAATAGCTTTTTCTAGTCATTCAATTAATTTTGTGTTTTCATTGTAGTTGATACATATAAAATATATGGAGAAATTAGGTCAGTTTAAAAATCTAGAGCAGGGACGCCTGGGTGGCTCAGTTAGGTTAAGTGGCTGCCTTCGGCTCGGGTCATGATCCCAGTGTCCTGGGATCGAGTCCCACATCGGGCTCCTTGCTCAGCAGGGAGCCTGCTTCTCCCTCTGCCTCTGCCTGCCACTCTGTCTGCCTGTGCTCGCTCCCGCTCTCTCTGACAAATAAATAAATAAAATCTTAAAAAAAAAAATAAATAAATAAAAAATAAAAATCTAGAGCAAAAAAATTTGTTATCGCTCCAAGTAGGCAACCATACTTACTGACTTTCACACTTAATTAAAATGCTAACTTTTTTGTAATTAATGCATTTCCTTTGTGACCTAAGTTTGAGAAAATTTTTGATCTACCAACTAAGTTTTAGTGTTCTAATACATAAACTTCCTTTTCCATGTCATATGATTTTTTTTCTATACAGATCCTGTGCATTTAAAAAATAAATCCATTATTAATGTTTATCTTTATTGATATTTCATTGTTGAAAACATATAATGCATTTCAACTATGTAAATACTATCTATGTATTTGCATGCATGCATATGTCTCTATTCATATATGCATTCATTATCATACAACTTATGGAACTTCTTACTTCCATGAGTTAACCTCTTGTGTTTTCAAGGAAGACAGTAATTTCATGTCCAGACAATAATAATAATTTCTATTTTCTTTTAAGTTTTCCTTCAGTTTATTCTTATGCCATTTCATTGGTCAGGATTTTTTAAAAATACATACTAAAAATTGAGATTGGGATAAATATAAGAACTTATTGATGACTCCTACAGGATTATCTCTGTTATTTCATATTTAAACTGTATGTTAAATGTTTACTTGAGAACCACTTTAGGTTTAGATCTTTAATAAATCAGTTTTCAATAATGAGCAATCTACTTTTAATTATTTCATATAAGAGACCCTCTTCACATTATCTTTACTGTCATTAAATTTTTCTTTCTTCATTATTGCTTGCCTGAATTTCCCTCCCCCTGCCCTGGGAATATTTGGGGAAAGTTGATTATAGTTTCTTTTAGTAATTTAATCTAAAATAAATCTATTATCTCCGATAATTCTGTATTATTACCTCTTTAAAATTTGTAATATGTTTTTGTAAGTCTTGCTAGTTGTTGCTGTTGCTAACTTATTCATGAGGAATCTCAATAGCATTGCCTTTCTGCTTTTTGTGACCACTCTCTCAGGAAGGAAGGAAGGAAGGACCCATCTCATTATGAGGATATATTCTTGTGCTATTTGCCTGTACTCTATCTGCCCTCATTCCAAGTTTGGCAATATTAATGAGACCTTGATAAGATCTTTTCCACACACCCACTCTGCTATTTGATGAGAGTCAGAATCTTAAGATGTCCCATTTGTCTTTTCTAACATATCCAGTTCAGTATACATTGCACCTAGCATCCTTAGCTGGCTGTTCCTCAAGGATGGCGTTCTTCCTTCTTTCTAGCACTAATTAATTTTTGCCCTTGTCTTATGTTTGTCATTTCCCAAGGAATATACAGATGGGAATGTAAACTATAGACCTTACATTGCCTTTTTGCTCAAAAAAGAAATACCTTTTAATCAAAAGAAAGCATGCCAAATAGTTTTCTATTCTTTTGGTTTTTTGCTCAGTATTTAAACTACTATATTCCCATGAAAGGTATGATTAATGTGTTTGTCTTACGAAGGTAATCACTGAATACCAATGTTTTTATATAGTATTTTCCACAAAGTCACTTGGGGTTTCTTGTAGTTTTGAATGTTTGTTAAGGTGACACACCTGTGCTACCAAAGACAGTTGTGTCTTTCCAGAGAGCCCTGAACAAAATAAAATTAATAAGCCTAGTTTTTTTAATGCAAGTGGATCCCAGTAATAGGAGCTCACAAATTGTTACTGGGTCACTGATTTTGAAGAACTATTATCTTACACAAAACACTAAAATATTTTAAAAAGGCCAAGAATCATACTTGTCAGAAAGCATTTTTTAAAACCTTAGAATAAAAGGCACTGAATCGATTCATGGTTTTCTTCTGAAGGAATGGTAAAAATCCCTTGCAGTTTAAGAGATTTTCCTTGTACTAACACCTGACCAACTGATAGATGCCAGATATGACCTGTATAAAATAACACACTGTATCTCGAATACAATGTTATCGCTCATATCTTTAAGAATCAAGGAGGGAAAAATACTCCATTTTTGTCTTTGCATCTGGAGAGAACGTTCATATATAAATCCAAATGATACAAATAAAACATGTTAGTATTTTTGTTTCATATGTATTTAATGCCTAAAGTTTACAGATCATTATGAATCAAATAGATTAACTTATTTATAGCATTTAAAGTAAAATGTGTTTGAAGTTATTTTTTAAAATCTTTTTTTTTTTTTTTTCCTCCTGGGTAAAAGATAGTAGAAATAACATCAGTTTTCTTAAAATGAAATTAGGTCATCACATCAACTTTGAACCATATAAACAGGAGATTTACCAAATTAAATAATAGAGTACAGTTGGCTATTTGAAAATAAAAACCTGTCTGTTTTCAGCAATTTCCTTTTTTTTTTTTTTTTTTTTTTAATTTACTAACTTAAGTATTTAATGGGAAAATTTTTGCCAACAGTTCCTGGGTTCTGTTTACTCACCTGTAATCAATCTAATGAAATTCATTGAATGAAGGAGGTGAGCTGTAAACATTTAAATTTGGCCTCTGATTGTCACATTCATACCTTATTGTTAATCTCTGATATGGGCAAGAGACAAGATACGACCTAAATCAAGTAGCAAAGGCAGACTTGGCTTTGTTCCCATTACTAGGAACGTCTGAGATTCTGTTTTCTTTACTCTCACTGCAATGTGCACGGTAACTACAGGAATTATGGAAGAATCTGAGATGGAGTTGGACTCCAGTAGTGACTAGCTGGAGCTAATTGCATCTCTGAGGTCTACATTTTGGGTTTTTCTTGTTGTTGTTGTTTGATATGTATACACCCTGCATCTGCATTTGGAAGTTAGCTAGCTCTGTTAGTAGTAAGAGTAATGGATAAAACTGGGCTTCAAATCAGTTTGTCTTTGGAGACTATCTTCTTACCTTGAAAAGATGACAGACACTGGGAGTCTGAATAGGCTGGTCATGGTACAGATGGTATTGAGAGTACCATCTGAACATACTTTAAAGTTGAAGCAAATTGGATAAATTGGGTGTGAGGTGTGACTTCGGGTGACTAACCTCTTGATTTACCTTAGATTTTTTCCAGTTATAGCGTGGTAAGTATCACTTTGTGACTTGGGACTCCTCTCAGTCCTGAGGAAACTGAGTGGTTGGTCACCATACTCCTGAGAACAAGAGAGGTGACAAAGGGGTTCCAAATATTTTGGCGTGAAAAACTTGGGAGAATATACTTGTTATGGAAGAATCTTTTCTGATGTAAACACGTTTTCTAATGCAGTTGTATGAAGTCAAACTTTCACCAGCACTGCCTGACAGATGGTATAGATTTACATCTTTCCCAACACTTGGCCATGGTAGGCCTTAACAATTTTTGCCAATTGAATGTACATAAAGATATCACTTAATTGCACTGTAACTTGCATTCCATTAATCATTAATAGTTCTCAACATTTCTTTGGGAATGTTTCCTTCTTTTGTGAATTGTCTGATGATGTTTTTGTCCATTATTTCAATCAGGAACATGATTTTTCTTCATCTATTTGTTGGGGATTTTAGACATTATATTCTTAATTCATCTGGAGTCAAAATTGCTTATAGGAAGTTGGGGATCCAAACTTTTTTTGGAAAGTTTTGGTCCATTTTTCTGGTTACATTGTTTAGTAGCCCTTCATTTTACTCCCAATGTGACGAAGCATCCCTGCCATACTGAAGTTTCATATGAGCATCGGTCTATTTTATACATAACTTTTTCTACTCTTGATCATATACTGCATTACCTCAATTCCTATACAATTTATACATGTATTTTTAACATAGACAAGCATCTTTCCCAGGTTATTTTTCTTCAGAACTATCTTGTTATTCTGGGACTGTTTGTCTTACATATACATTTTTAAACCAGGTTGCAAAAATTCTCAAAGAATGATGTGCTGGTTTTGAGTGGAATTTCATTAAATAATAAGGTGAAATACTAGAAAGTAGATATCTTTATGCTATTAAGTATTACAATCAAAGAACATAATATGACCTTCATTTACTTAGAATTTTTTAACCTCTCAATAAACTTTTATAATTTTATGTGTAAAATATCAAATAATTTCAAATTGCCATTTATCATTGGGCACTTTGTAGTTTTATGCAATTGTAAAAGGTATTATGTAAAGTCATATTTATCTTTCCCCACTTATTAATAAAGTGATTTTTAAATGATTTTATTTATTTATTTGATAGAGAGAGAGAGAAAGACAACAAGAGAAGGAACACAAGCAGGAAGAGTTGGAGAGGGAGAATGAGGCCTCCAGCTGAGCAGGCAGTCCAGTGCTGGGCTGGATCCCAGGAGCCTGGCTGAGATCATGACCTGAGTCAAAGGCAGACGCTTAATGACTAAGCCACCCAGGTGCCCCTTAAGTTACTCTAACATATCAAGGAAGTTCCTTCTTATTACGAGTTTGGTAAGAGTTTATTTATTTATTTTTTCTTTTTAATAACGAATGGAAGTTCTTTTTTAAAGTATTTTTTTCCTGCAGCTTTCATTTTAAAAATGTTACCGAGGACCTACTATGTGCCAGGCATATTTGTAAATAATGATACATTATTTAAGCAAAATTACTTAAACAAAATAAGGAAATCTATGTTCTTCTTATGTAGAAGGGATTATAGAACATACCTTCTGGATTGTTCTACTTAATTCCGCTTATTTAGTTAAATAAATTAGTTAGTTTTATAATATTATAAATGTTTGAATTCCTGGGATGAAGTCACATTGCTAATATTTATTATAATTTTTAAAATATTACTGGATTTTATGTGTGAACAATTTTAAAAAAATAATTACAAATTTAGGAATGATGCTGGTCTATATATTTTTCTTTTACTATACTCTAGAAGTTTGCTTCATATTCAAGCTAATTTTTCCATGAATATTAAAACAGAAAATTTTGAGTTAGATAGTTTCATTCTGAAATAATTTGTATTGCAAGATCAATTTAATTAAAGGTTTAAAACAAGGCTGATAACGACTAGTGCACTTTATTTCTAGGATACCTTCATTTATCTGTTTAATGACTTGACATCCTTTCTGATTTATTTGTACCCTTGTAATACTGGTTATTAAATATTTCAACTATCACTTTTCTTTCTACTTCTATTATTTTCTAAGGTTGTTTCAATTTCATCCGTTTATTGGCAAATAGTCATGTATAATTATCTACCGTAAATATATTGCTATTTTAATTTTCATATATATGTAGATATAAATACATTATTCATACAAATATATATATTTGGAGAGAGAGAAGCAGAGAGACAGAGAGACATAGCGAGACAGAAAATATGAGTTTCAGGAATTGCACAGGAGCTGGAAAGTTGCAAATATGTTGACCAGTTTGGCTGCTTAGAAATTTGGAGAAAAGTTGATGTTTCAGTCTTGAGACTGAAACTTGCAAACTGGAAACAGTTTTGGTCTCTATGTTTAGTTGTTGAGGCAAAGTTATTTCTTTTGCAAATCTCAGCTTTTGTTTGAAGGCCTTCAACTCATTAGATGAAACTCATATTTCTGTTACGAAGGCCAATCTTTACTTGAAGTCTCCTTATTTAAATGTTAATCACATCTAAAAAAATATCTTCACAGCAATATCTAGATTGATGTTTGACCAAATAACTAGGAACCATAGTTTAGTAAAGTTGACATATAAAATTAACCATCATAGTATTTGAATTTAGGAGGTTTTATATGTTAAGTAGGAGGCCAGGGCAGGAGATATAAATTCATGCATGTTGATTAAAACATGGAACTTGATGAGATTTCCCTGCATGAATAGGCAGATGGAGAAAAGATGTGCCTCAGGAACAAGCCAATATTATGTTGCAGCATCGACGTTGCATAGCTGCAGGAAACACTTTAAGATATGGATGTAGAACGAGGGGTGACTCTTATAGTAATAGATTGTAGAACATTGATATAGCCCAGACATAATGGAGATTATTCATTTTGTCCGTGGTTCCTTATATGGCATCAGATTAGTAAATTCTCATAGCAAATACTTTTTATTTGCAAAATAAGATTACTGTTTTAGGATCACATTACTTTTGTTCAGTATTTTTGAATAGCCCATATCCTGTTCATTCAACCATGATTTTTTTATTATGAGTAATGTAAAATCCTTAATTTTTCTATTTATTATATTAAGTTTTTCTATCAATATTGCCACTTATATTTTGCTATTATGGTTATTATTGTCGTTATGTTATGCATAGAACTTCTTGCAAGATGCTTTAGTCATGTTCTATTTATTATTACTGTAATTAAAATTAAATACCCTTTTTCGTGTAGATGTCATATAATTTACAATAAAAGAACAGTTTTTTTGGAAGTCTAGCCACCTCTTGCTGTTAGATAAAATTATTCTGGAACATTAAAGCCACAGAAAAAAAGTCCTTCAATCATTCAAGCACAGTAAATGCATTGAGACAGTTTTGCACTTATTTATTTGTTCTGGAAGTCATCCAAATTAACTTGTAATTCTAAATAACCATAGATGCCAATGCAAAGTAATTTGAAGTGACAACATATCAGTTTAAAGTGCAACCATAGCACTAGGTGTTACAATTTGTGTACACCAGTTTTAACCAGGGCATTCTACGATGAGACTTAGGCTGATTTTCAGCATGAACAGAAACATTTATAAAACAAATTATTCCAGCAACTAATAGACTAACAGGGATGGTAATTTTTTTTCAGAGGTAAGGCAAATGACCTTTAGTGCAATTGTTTATTATCAACTATCTGCTAATTATATCAGCAAGGCTTTTCCAGGGAATTCATCTCTAAGAAATAGAAGACGTTGAAGGAAACCTTATTCCCTCAAAAGTTGCACTACTGAATGACGGCTTTTCTCAAATTTCACCAAATGGTTCATAATTAGTATTCAAATTTTTGAAAATTCCTTTCCATGCATTCAAACTTGAAATTTCTAGAGGTAGAATTAAAATGTTGTTTTCACAATGTTCCAACCTGAATATGTATAATATAAGTTTCTCAATCAAATGGTTATTTAAGAACATGTTTTAATGAGGGGAAACTTGATTCAGAGGTAAACAAAGTATGTAGGCAGTATAACTTTTTGGCTTACAATTAAAGATTTGTCAACTAAAAATATGGAAATTAATTTTTTCCTTCCTTTCCAATCTGAATACATAAGAAACATCAAAATTGCCTTTCAGCGTATGTTTATTACATGGTAGGGAAAGCTTCCCATTGTCTTATTATTTTTTTCTTTCAAATTTTAACCCATAAACTCTTTCTTGTTTATTTCCTCAGATTAACTGTTGTTGTTGTTTTTTTTTTAAATCTTTTTTTTTTTTAAATTTATTTATTTATTTATTTGACAGACAGATCACAAGTAGGCAGAGAGGCAGGCAGAGAGAGAGGACGAGGCAGGCTCCCTGCTGAGCAGAGAGCCCGACGTGGGGCTCCATCCCAGGACCCTGGGATCACGACCCGAGCCGAAGGCAGAGGCTTTAACCACTGAGCCACTCAGGTGCCCCTAACTGTTTTTTAATTACACCAAAATCTTACACCAAAATAAAATTTATGATGTTAACTAAAGACTGAATTTTCAAAATGTACCAGTTTTAGTTATACACATTTACTAAAATAGTCAATATTTGCCCACCTAAAGATTAAATATGTACTATAGTAGTTGACTTATATAAATCTTATTAACACTATTAGCTACATATTTGACTGAAATTGATCTTATAAAAATGTGTACAACGAATATGTCATTTACAAATTTCATGTTTTCTTTTTTTTTCTTCTTCATTTTTTAAAAAAGATTTTATTTATTTGACAGAGAGAGAGATCTCAAGTAGGCAGAGGAGCAGGCAGAGAGAGAGGGGAAAACAGGCTCCTTGCTAAGCAGAGAGCCTGATGCAGGGCTCGATCCCAAGACCATGAGATCATGACCTGAGCTGAAGGCAGAGACTTAACTCACTGAGCCACCCAGGCACTCCAAATTTCATGTTTTCTTTTAGATACTATAGATGCTATAAATGAAAATTTTATTTACCAGATAAAGAAGGTGATATCAGCTCCACAAATATAGTAAAAGCAGCTACAAACATGTTCTCTGAGAAGGAAACAAGACTGCTGAATTTATTTAGCAGTGCAATACAAATTTTGTATCTTTGCCTTATGATGTAACTTATAACAAGCATTTCACAACATGTATAGTTCATATATATTTTGTTTGGCCCTAATTCCACAACATAATTACATTTAATTATAAGTCAAAAACACACATACATAAGAATTTTTATTTTCTTATACAGATTTTCTCATCATAAATTATAATGGAATTTTTGACATATTTATCATTAATTTATAATATCCATAAAGTTTATATAAGTTACCAATTTCTTACTAAACTTATCTTAATATTTAGCCAATTACTCCTAAATGTACTTTTAAAAGCATTACTGTGTATAAAACATTATCAATAAAAAATATATGCTTTTATAAAATCTACATGCTTTTGTATGTATGGATGTGTGTTTATGTATGTTCATTTTTTGGCTACAAATTTCTTAACACTCAGCCATGTTTTTCCCTTGGACTTTAGTGAAATATTCCTATTTGACAGGAAAATATTTTATGAATTCTTTTTAAATTAAAAATTAAGATTTTATTTGGACTAAGACTGATTTTATTTTATTTATTTTTTAAAGACTTATTTAATTATTTGAGACAGAGAGAGAGAGTGAGAGTAGAGTAAGTAGCAGGAAGAGAAAACCCAAGCAGAGTCTCACTGAACAGGGAGCCCGATGTGGGGCTCATTCTCACAACCTAAAGATCACTACCTAAGCTGAAAACAAGAATCAAACACTAAAATGACTGACCATCCAAGAGACCTAAGGAATGATTTTTTTAATAGATTTTATGTATTTATTTGAGAAAGAGAGTGAGAGAAAGCACAAGCAGGGGAAACAGCAGAGGAGAGGGTGAAGCAGACTCCCTGCTGAGGAGGAAGCCTGACACAAGGCTCAATCCCAGGACCCTGGGATTATGACCTGAGCTGAAGACAGATGCTTAACCAACTGAGACACCCAGGCACCCCCAACACTAACTAATTTTAAAGCAATTTTAAGTTTAGAAAAGATTGAGCAGATAGTACAGAGAATATCTCCTATTATCTCCTATCCCCTCCACTCAGTTTCCCTTATTATCATCGTATTAACACCTGGCATTACTGTGGTTCATTTTTTTGCATTGATAAACCAATACAGATACATAAGTATTAGCTAACGTCCATACTAAGATTCATTTAACAAATGCCTGGCATGTATTCACTATAACAATATTATACTACTGTTTTACTGCTCTAAAAGTCCTCTGGGCTCTTAACTTATTCACCCTCCACCTACGTATCCTTTCTCACCCCAACTCCAGGCCACCACTGATCTTTTTACTTGCTATAGATCTATCTTCTCCAAAATGCATAAATGGAATAAAAGAATTGGTAGTCATTTCAGACTCTCTCCTTGCACATAGAAATATGCATTAATCAACTGGGAAAAAAAAAACACCTTGGTTGCATTCTTTTTTTTTTAAATTATGTGCAAAGCTGCTACAAATATTTGTGCGCAGGCTTATGTGTCGACATGTTTTCAGTTCACTTGGTTAAACAATCTATGAGTGTGATTGCTGGTTTGAATGGTAAGACTATATTAAGCTTTGTAATGCACTGTCAAAGTCTTCCAAAGTGCCTGTACCATTTTGCTTTCTCACAAGTAATGAATGCAGAGTTCCTGTTGCTTTGTACTCTGATCAACATTTGTTACTTCCAATGTTTTGGATTTTAGCCATTCTACTGGGTATGTAGTCATATCTCACTGCTGTTTTAATTTGCAATTCCCTACTGACATTGAACATCTTTTGTGCTTATTTGCCATCTGCACATCCTCTTTGGTGAAATGTCTGTTCAGATCTTTTGTCCAATTTTAAATGGCTTATTTTCCTATTGTTGAATTTTGTGAAATCTTGTATATTGATACATGTCCTGCTTGAATAGATTTTTTCTCCAAGGGCCAACAAGGTACATACAAAGATGCTCAGCATCACTAGTCAGTAGTGATTTTAATGCAAATTAAAACTACGATGAGATATCACCAAATGCCTGTTAGAATGGCCATCACAAAAAATACAAGAGATAACAAATGTCAGTGTAGATGTGGGGAAAAGAAAACCCTTGCATACTGTTGATGAAATTGTAAATTGGTATAACCACTATAGAAAACAGCATGGAGGATCTTCAGAAAATTAAAACTAGAACTACCATATGATCCAGATTCTATTTCTGAGAATATACCCAAAGGTAAAAACAAAACAAGACCAAAACAAACAAACAAACACCCCCCCCAAAAAAACTAACTTGAGAAGGTATCTGTACCCCCATCTTTATAGAAGCATTATTTGCAATAACCAAGATATGTAAACAATCTAAATGCCTATGAATGGATAAATGGATAAAGAATTGTGATACTGGGGGCCTGGGCAGCTTAGTCAGTTAAGAATCTGCCTTCAGTTCAAGTTATAATATCAGGGTCCCGGGATTGGGCCCCATATAGGGCTCCCTGCCCAGCAGAAAGTCTGCTTCTCCCTTGCCCTCTACCCCTCCCCTCTGCTCATGTTCTTTCTCTCTTTCTGTCTCCCAAATAAATAAGTAAAATCTTAAAAAAAAAAAAAAAGTTTTGATACACACACACACATACACACACACTGGAATACAATTTATTAATTAAAAAAACAAAACAAAACAAAACAAAAAACCAAGGAAATTCTACCATTTACAACATTGTGGATGGACCATAGCGTTATGCTAAGTGAAATAAGTCAGACATAGAAAGACAAATACTGTATCATCTTACTCACTTGTGAAATCTAAAAACAAAACAAAATAAAACAAAACTGAACTCACAGAAAAAAACATCAGACTCGTGATTTACCAGAGGTGGAGGGTGGGAGAAGGGAAAATTGTAAGGGGGTCAAAATGTGCAAACTTCCAGTTATAAGATAAGTACTCAGGATATAATATACAACATTATGATTGCAGCTAACACTGCTGTATGGTATGCAGAAAAGTTGTTAAAAGAATAAATCCTACGAGTTCTTATCACAAGGAGGAAAAAAGATAGAAATCCTGTGTCAGATATACACGTGACAAATATTTTCTTCCAACCTTTCATTCTTTTAAAAATGTCTTTCACAGCAGAAGTTTTTAATTGTAATGTAGTCTGATTTGTTATTTTTTTTTCCTGGATCTTGCTTCTGGTGATATATTTAAAGCTCATTGCCAAACCTAAGTTCACCTGGATTTTCTCTTATATTATCTTCTGAAAGTTTGAATACATTTGGCTTTTGCATTTAAAATTATGATCCATTAGAGTTAATTTTTGTCAAAGGTGTACCATCAGTACCTAGGTTCAACTTTTTTCTCATGGAAAGCCAGTTGTTCCAGTACTATTTTGTTGAAAAGACTACTCTTTCTCACTTGAATTTCCTTTGTTCCTTTGTGAAAGATAAGTTGACTATATCTGTGTGGCTATATTTCTGGGCTCCCAAACTGTCTCATGATTTGTTCGTGAATTCTTTCACTGATAGCACAATGTCTCGATTATAATATTTCTATACAAGTCTGGGTGTCAGGTAGTGTCAGTCCTCTGGCTTTGTTCTTTTTCTTTATTATCATATTACTATTCTGGATCGTCTGCTTTTCCATATGTGATGGTTAATTTTCTGTGTTATTTTGACTGGAATGTGCGGTGCCCAGACATTTGTTCATACACTATTCTGGGTGTGTCTGCGAGGGCGTTTCTGGATGAGATTAACATCTGAATCAGTAGACTGAGTAAAATAAATTGTCCTCATAGTGTGGATGTGTCTCATCCAAACAATTGAAGAACTGAATAGAACAAAAAGGCTGAGTAAGAGAGAACTTTTTCTGTTTCACTTGAAGAGCTGGGACACTGTCTTTTCCAGCCTTCAGGCCACACTGAAACAACGGCTCTCAGGTCTCCAGCCTGCCAGCTCTTGCAATGGAATTTATACCATCAGTTCCCCTGGTAGCAGGTCTTTGGACTAAGAACTTCACATCAACGCTCATGGATCTCTAAGCTTGCCGAGTACATATCTTTGGATATGTCTGTCTCCATAATCACATGAATCAATTCCTTATATGTATTATATTACATATAAGAATATATCCTATATATAATATATGAGTATATCTAAATATATTACATATACTATAGAGTGATACTTTGCATATCTATAGTACCAGATCTTGGAATGAATTATCACTGTTCTCTTTACTATTGGAAACGGACTCATTATTTTGCAAAGTATATTCATAATAGAGAGCCAATTCAAGAAATCTTATATCTGATTTTGAAAATTCATCCTTAAAATTTGATTTCTTTACACAAGGAAAACTGTACAACTGATGGCTGCCTACTACATCTGCATGCATAAGTCAAAACTCATAAAATAGTATACATTAAATATATCCAGCATTTGTATATTAATCTCTACCTCAATAAAGCTCTTTAAAAATCTTTTCCTCTAGAATTGTTCTTGGTACCAAAATCCAGGTAGAGTTCTCCAGGGAAACAGAACTAGTATATAATACAGAATATCACACATAATATAATACAGAATATCACATATATAACATGTGAAAAATCATATGTAATATATATAGCTCATTTTCATACTATATATATTAGGCCTTACACAATTGTTGAAGAAAATCAGGAAGTTAAAATTCTAAAGGAAAGTTGGAGGATGAGGAGGAGTCACTAAGAAGTCAGTTTGGGAAGCAAAAAACAGCTCTAGTAGGGACTAGAAAGTGATAATGGATAGAGTAGTCCATGACAGATACTTGAGTGTCCACAACCAAGTGTCTGATGAAGGTTTGGGATTCACAGTGTTAAAAACTTAAAAGAAGTAGATACAGCATTGAGGAGTGCTAGGAAAAGCTGAACCTGCCAGCTTCTGTGCTTTTTCCTGTCACCACAATTAATTGCCATGTCCTCAGAAAGCAATGGCCATTGCTATACTTTTGCATTAAAATCTTACATAAGAACTTCTTCAAGGTTAATGTAACCCTGAATCTTAGAGGAAGAGTATTCTGGGAAATGTATTTTGAGTACAACTTAACTGACAGTAGAAGAATCCAGTGGATGCAGAGATGGGCATATTTTATCTCATTTTATTTCTGGATACACTTTAAAAATGAAGGAGATAAAATTTTTTGATAGTTTGAATGTGGATGAGAAAGAAATATAACAGTAAAGAATCATTTCAGGAATATATTGAGCAACTGGAAGATTGATGTTGCCATCAAATAAGTTGGAAAATTTTGTGGGAAGAGGTTTAAGAGGGAACGGGAGTTAAATTTTAGTAATGGTGTGTTTGAAAAAATCTACTAGACATCGAATGGTAGACATCATATAAATATTTGGCTAAAGGAGTTGAGAATTTAAGAGGGATTTTTTTTTTTAACTTGGTATTTATCAGTATTCTGACAATAGGTGAAGCCAGGAGAATAGATGAGATTATCAAACCTGGTGTAATTAAATATTATGAAGTTTGAGAGATACAAGTTTTGCTAGATTGAAGAAGGCTGAAAACAATCAAAAAATGAATTAAGGAAAAAAATCCAGAAAATATGTTGTTCTAGAAGACAGCTAAAGAATGGATTACAAAGGAAATTGTACTCTGGATAGAAAACCATCTATAAAAGCTACCTTTTCACCAGTTTCTTCTTTTTTTATTTATTTTTTATTTTTTTTTTTAAATTTTATTTATTTATTTGACAGGCAGAGATCACAAGTAGGCAGAGAGGCAGGCAGAGAGAGAGGGGGAAGCAGGCTCCCCGCTGAGCAGAGAGCCCAATGCCTGGCTGGATCCCAGGACCCTGAGATCATGACCTGAGCCAAAGGCAGAGGTTTTAACCCACTGAGTCACCCAGGCGCCCCTCACCAGTTTCTTCTTTAAGGCTAAGTTCTGCTCACTGGAAATGATTTTCTGCCACTCTTGGTTCTACAATCTGGTCCCACTTTATTTTTATTTTATTTTTAATTTTTTAAAAAATTTACTTAACAGAGAGAGATCACAAGTAGGCAGAGAGGCAGGCAGAGAGAGATGAGGAAGCAGGCTCCCTGCTGAGCAGAGAGCCCAATGCGGGGCTAGATCCCAGGACCCCGGGACTATGATCTGAGCCAAAGGCAGAGGCTTCAACCCACTGAGCCACCCAGGCGCCCCTCCCACTTTCTTTAAATAATAAATGATTCATTGGTGTTTGTGTCTGAGTAGACTTCTCAGCCTGTGTTCTGCCTATAGAAGTTTGAGAGTCCAGATTCCCTTTTTTATTTTCACTTGTTTTTTCCCTTTGTCTTTCAATATTTTCTTATGCATCAAATTATAATTTGCTTTATTAGACAAATCCCCATTGTTTCTTCTTTGAAAGAAATATCCTCATGTACCTACAATTGAGCATTACAAAGCTGTGGACTATATCTTTAAGATTCTTGGGTGTCTTTGTCTAGGTAAAAGGATATATGTGTCTTAGTGTACTTAATGCCCTTCTACTATTAAGTTGTTCTAAAATCTAAACAACAACAATAAAAAAGATCTTATAGTCACATTTCTTGTTATCTTTACTCTTTTATCTGCTTTACTGGTACTGTCCTGGATATTGAACATTTGCCCTGAATCCATTCCTTAAGTGATAACTTTATTTTTCTTTTTCCTTGGAGGAACTAGGTATCAGAAACTCTTTTATTTTTGAACTCAGCAAGTTCTGGCTTCTTAGATTCTCTCTAAATTCATTTTGAATGGTGAAAGTTCTTTCTTAGATCATTATTTTTTATCTTTACCTTATGACAAGCAAGAAAAAGAAATTCATTGTCATATTTAGCATTCAACTTGGAATTCCATTTAGCTAAATCCACCTGTTTTAATTCACCATATTTTCTATTTTCTATTAAGTGTATTGCCATACACTACAGTTTCAGTACTATTTTTGCCACTGCATAATAAGAAACTCATTTTTGGGGCGCCTGAGTGGCTCAGTAGGTTAAAGCCTCCGCCTTTGGCTCAGGTCATGATCCCAGGGTCCTGGAATTGAGCCCCACATCGGGCTCTCTGCTCACAGGGAGTCTGCTTCTTCCTCTCTCTCTCTCGCCTGCCTCTCTGCCTGCTTGTGATCTCTGTCTGTCAAATAAATAAATAAAATATTTAAAAAAAACAAACAAACTCATTTTCTCCAGGATCACTAACAGTCCCCTCTAGGCCTTTATATTTTCCATCTGATTCCAGTACCAAAGTCAATGGTCAATATTACAGGCCATCACGAAGGCATCACTCTACTCCCAATATATGTTCATATAATTTATTATCACATTTAAAAAGTACACCCAAATTTAGTCAATTAAAACAACAACCATTCTATTATACATTATGATTTTATGAGTCATAGTTTGAGTCAGGGCTTAGCTGGCACATTTCTTCTGTCACACATGGCACTGACGTGAGTAACTCAGTGGAATTTAGCTGGCAACTAGGCTGGGCATGGGGTGGTTTCCAAGATGCCTTTACTCATATGCCAGGTGCCTTGGAGGAAAGCCGGAAGCCAGAGCCTCTTTCTCTCTCTTTGTACTGTTAGCACTTCTCCACGTGATATCTCCTGAAAGATAGCTGAACTTCTTCCCTGGTGGTTTAGGAATCCTGGTAGCTGTGGTACAAGCTACGGAGCTTTTCATGGACTTACCTTGGAAGTCCTAGAATGTCACACCATTATCATGTATTTGTCAAGTATGTTCTTTAAGCCAACCCAAAATTAGGAGAAAGAAAGTTCACCTCCACCTCTAACAAGTGGGGCAATGAAGTATTTATGGTCTTCTGTAATCTACCATACTGCTTTTAAATTTACCATTATCTTTTTCCACACTGTCATATTTAATTTTTCTATAACTTCTGTCATCATTAAGCATTTGTTTTCTTTTTGAAAGTCTTTGCTTATTTTCCCAACCCATCAGTTCCAGCTTTCCTTACAGCAGTTTTCTCTTGAATTTTATTTGTGATCTCTTTTTCATTTACCCTTTCATTACTCTTTTTTTGATATTCATCCCTGAATTGTAAACTGAAATTCCATCATCCAAATCAGTATCATTTTTCAGATGGTGTTTACTTTGGATCTGACTATTCATCATTCTACCATACATTTTCCTTTGGTTGGCTCACAGATACCTTAAACTCAACATGTACAATATAGAAAATTCATTTTTTCTGTGCCCTCCAAATCAGTTTGCTCTCAGTGAATAGAAACATCATGTAATTAATTGCTCCCAAGAGAAGACTTAACATTTCCCTTCCAATTCCTTTTCTTTTCTATCCAAATGATGCCAAAGTCCTCCCATCCTTCTCATATATTTTCTCTGAGGTGATTCACATTTTTCTGTTTATAATGTCATTTTCCTAGCTTAGGCCAGCATCGTCACTTCTTCTCTGCATTGCTGATAACTCCTTCTAATTATTTTCATATAACTGGGTCTTAATTTTATCTAATCCATTTTCCAAAATAAAACACTGAATGAATCATTTAAAATGTAAATTAGAGGGGCACCTGGGTGGCTCAGTGGGTTAAAGCCTCTGCCTTTGGCTCAGGTCATGATCCCGGGGTCCTGGGATCGACCCCGCATTGAGCTCTCTGCTTGGCAGGGAGCCTGCTTCCCTTCCTCTCTCTCTGCCTGCCCCTGCCTACTTGTGATCTCTGTCTGTCAAATAAATAAATAGAACTTTTAAAAATTTAAAAAATTTAAAATGTAAATTAGATCAAGTTTTATTGTACTTAAAATAAATCTTCAAGTGCTCTCCTTTCCTTTTTTAATGAATCCCAAATCCTTAAGACAACCTCTTTGGCCGTGAGTAACGTGTCTTTCTGGTTACCTCTCCAAACTCATATTTTGCATTTGTTACAAGCCATCTATTATTCACACAAACAAAAGTGTTTTATTTCCTGAATGACTACTTATTCCCCCCATGTTTTGCACAAAATGTTTTTTTTAAACTTACTCTTATTCCATCATAATTAATTAATCTTGCCAATTTTTACTCATTATGGAGGGATCACAGCCTTTCACCAGCTTCATATGATACTCCGAGGTGAAGATTCTTAGTCTCCCATGTACTTGTATAACTTGCCAAACTTGATTACCAAAGCACTTTATCACACAGTGTTTTAATTGAATTTTCCACTACATCATATGTTTTATAAGGGAAGGCATGGTTTCTGTTATTTTCATCTTTTCTCCTGTAATTCTTAGTCTTTTACTTAGTAATCTCCCATAAAATGTTTCATGACTATGTATACTAATGTACATATGAAGTGTGGACTTTCTGAATGAGGCATAGCATTTGTCCAGGTGATCCTCATTTCTAACTCTAGCTTCTTTCATTACTAGTTCTATAACTAAGACAACCAATATGACTCTATAAGGTTCTGATTTCCCATCTGTAGGAGGTACCATGGGTAGGATATCATCTCACAGGGTGGCATTTGCTGGATCAGAACACATTCTCACTTCCCATGCTCACATAGAGGGAAGGGAATATTTACTCCTCTCCCTAAGAGGGGAAAGAATAAGTACATTATGTAGAGGCTTTCTCTGCCCCTTCTCTTTCTCTTTTTGCTTTTCTCTCATTCTTTTGGAACTCCTTCATATCACATTCATTCCCATCTGGTAATGCAAGCAATAGGCTTTTCTAGCTAAGCATGACTTACCCAACAGCTTAAATCTTTTGTCTTTATTAGAATTCAAACTCTTTGATTTCTTTGTCAGCCTAGCCTATCTACTAAATTTTTCCTAATATGAGAAAAGAAGAAAGGAAATTTTTGCCTTGGATTTTTTTTTTTTGTCTTCTACAACTTGAATGATAATACATGTACTATGCAGATACTAATTAAGAAATCTGGTGTGGTTATATTAATATCAGATAAAAGAGATATCTAAAGAAGGAACAATACAAGGGAAGTAAATACACACTTCATCATAATAAAAAGGTCAATTTATTTGAATATTTTGGAAAAAAGAGAGCAGTATCATAAAAATGTTGGTTGAATGATTTATTTCCTTATTTATTTATTTATTGAGGGGGAGGGTCAGAGAAGGAGGGGGAGAAAGAATCTTAAGCAGGCCCAAATTCTAATACCATGAGATCATGATCTGAGCTGAAATCAAGAGTTGGACACTTAACAAAAGACTGAGACACCCAGGTGTCCTATCATAAAAATATTTAAATCACAGCAATGTACACAAGACAAGATATAAGTGATTCTTACACTCAATTAAAAAGACTTGGACTTTAGTGAAAATATCTATGAAGAAGTAAGTTATTTCAAAAATAACTATGGAACATACAAGACCCCTATTCAATATTTTTCAAAAGGTAAATCTCACTAAAAGATGTTAGGAAACAACAGATGGATACGGGATTAAAATAGCTCTGGATTCCATATCTGCTGGACCTCTACCTTCTATTTTCCAGAGGTGAATGACTGACACTTAGGGCTGTACAGGGGGCAATGACTGCCCATAGTTTTTGAGTGGCTCAAAGCCAATATTTGGGAATTGAATGGACGCATTTAGTTGATGTCTTTTTCCAGGCCTTTTTTTTTTTTAAGATTTTATTTATTTATTTGACAGAGAGAGATCATAAGTAGGCAGAGAGACAGGCAGAGAGAGAGGGGAGGAAGCAGACTCCCTGCTCAGCAGAGAGCCCAATGTGGGACTCGATCCCAGGACCCTGAGATCATGACCTGAGCCGAAGGCAGCGGCTTAACCCACTGAGCCACTCAGGCGCCCTTTTTCCAGGCTTTCATTTGTGGTTTTGTGAATACTTTTTGGTCATTATTTTTGGGGGTTTTTAATGAGATTTCATTATACAATTTCTATGTTAATATTGCTTTCCAATTATTTTGGTAATCTATATCTACAGTTTCACACATTTTTCTCACAAATTATAATTTTAAAAATATATTCTTCTAAGGTAACTCATGCCTTTTTTTTTCTAACCAATGTAAGTAGAATTCTTTTCAAATTATATATTGTGCTTTCCAAATGATTAATTATGGTTTGATGAATGCTTTTGATTTGTATATGGTGGTCCTATATCTAGAAATGATGAATGATGTATTATCTCTTCTTTTCTTCTTTCTTTCTTTCTTTCTTTCTTTCTTTCTTTCTTTTCTTTCTTCTTTTTTTATAGATTCCACATGTGGACAACTATATTTAGTAAATATTAGTAAATTTACTGGCCAATGTATTATATATAACTTTTCAACTATGTCAAGGTTGTATATTTTTAACTTAGTATATACTTTTGGGTTTTAATTTATTATTTCAGTATGCTTTTGAAAAAATATAAATTTGATTATCTTTTCCCTTTTTCTACTCACAAAAATAATTTTTATAAGCTATAAACATTTAGGTAAAATTTTCCAAGGCTTTATACTGTGTGTATGTTTAAAGACATTGGTTTCATATCAGCACTGGAAGGAAGTATCAACAATAGTTTAATTTTAATATTTTATCTTGAATTGTCTTGCATTTCATGTTCCCACTAGCTTTCAAGATTATTTGTGTAAAGGTGTAAGGGCACCTTTATAAGTATATATATCTCACATTTTAATTTTTGTGTTCTTTATTTTTCCTTCCTTCCTTCTTTCCATCTTGCTTATCTTTCTAAAAATGTGTCCAAAAGTAAAATCCAAAGGTCTATGCACTCAACTTCTGGAAACTGCAGAGAATGGGATAGTGAATAGGTCAGTGATACTCTGTATTTTATCACTGCTTAAGGAAACTCGCTGAAAATTACATCTTGGCTATTCTGGAAATATCGCGAAAGAGTGCAGGTAAAGTAGATACTGTACCAGAGAAAAAAGTATTGCTAAATGACACATCAGGCTGTGTGGATGACTTTTCCATATGTTAGTTCTTATCTTATACTTTTGTTCTTGGCAACCACCAGTACATTAAAAAAGACCTCAAAAAAAAATTAACACACTATACCCATGGGTGATATATAATTGATATTGAAAGTTAGAATATGGTTAATCACAAGGACTTTCATGTACCCTAAAATGACTTGGTTGGAAAATAAGGTCTTATCAAAAAGATCTTTAAAAATCTTCAGAAATCTCATTTATAACAATCTTCTCCAACTAGTTAGTTTCTATTTATTTTGTTTGTAAAAGTGGTTTTCCACAAACAGCTGAGCCAAATAAGTATCTGACACCAGGTAAAAGACTGCTTGCTCAGTGCTATTACCTCCAAAGAAGGCTTTTTGGGTGAGAATCAAGATCTTTTTTAGTACTGCAAATATTAGTTAGAAAGGAGAATATAACTTGGTGTGTTGGCTGAATGAGAACTAAATCTCAAATGGTCAATACCTCCTTAAATGCTTTTCCACTGCTCTGGACTCTGGAAAAACTGAATGATTCCATATAAACAGTGGGGAACTTTTTAGTATATCTAAAATATGGTCACGATTAATCTTAAGAAACTGACGATTTATATGGCTGGAGCCTTTCCAAATTATTGTTTTTTTTTAGTCTTCTAAGCCCCAGTTTGATGAATTGATCACTGAGCCCCTTGAATATTTCACTTTGTCTCTTTCATCTTTTTAATTTTTCTCATGGTTCTTTGCTTTTGTAGGGTCTAATTGAAGAGTTTCTACAAAGAAAATATAAGACTGATGGTCATGCCTTCAAAAGCCGCAATTCATGGAGATTTGGGGGAGAGATAGATGATACAAAAGAGATAAAAGAAAACTTTGTAGAGAATTTAGGAACAGAAAACCCCTCATCTAGTGTGTCACAGTGAAGAGAGAAGAAAGGAAAAACATTATTTTGGGCATGAATATATGCAAGTAGATGGTATAAGTGATAGAGACATAAAAGGACCCTACAGATGAATAAACACTCCACCTCCTGAGGGGCTATGGTGGCTATAGGTGTGAAGTTGATTTCATTGAACACCATGAAAATATTCTGAAAGACTGATAAGGTTGGGAAGGAGATAGTATAACAAAATTCTGTGAGCTATCATGATCCTTTATACTCTCTGTTTCTCCCCTCTTGAGTCTCAGGACTAGACCTCGAGTCATGGAATAGCTGGTGTGTCTGAGCTGAGTCATTATCCATGCACCTTTACCATTGGAACTTGTACCTAGAAGATGGGATGGCTTGCAGAGTTTTATATGCAACTACTTTAGACTTGATCTTGGTTTTGTCTTAAAACATTTATTTTGAAAAAAATATTAAAATAATAATAAATAACCAAATGCAAATGTTTCCAGTATATGTGTATTATATCATATATTATCATCTGAAACCTATTTTAACTCATAATTTCCATTTTTGTCAATTCCAGTCCTTTAAAACCATTTCTATACCATATTTGCAAAAAATAAGCCTCATTTATTCCTGCAAATTCAACTCCGGAGATTATTTGGCAATTCTTATTCTTCTGCTTTAAAACTTTTCTTATAAAAAACAATCCGAGGGGTGCCTGGGTGGCTCAGTGGGTTAAAGCCTCTGCCTTCGGCTCAGGTCATGATCCCAGGGTCCTGGGATTGAGCCCCGCATAGGGCTCTCTGCTCGGCGGGAGCCTGCTTCCTCCTCTCTCTCTGCCTGCCTCTCTGCCTACTTGTGATCTCTGTCTGATAGATAAATAAAATCTTAAAAAAAAAACAATCCGAGGTGTTCAGCTCAAATGTCCAGCTTGTAGTCTATTCAAAAGACTATATTGGAAGAGCAATGCCTCAGAAAAAGTTGGAAATTTTTGGAAAGCTTCCCAAGGCTACCTCTCTTTTTTTCTTTTGTTTGTGCTACTGGTAGAGAATTTATTTAGAGGTTGGGGGTGACAATGGAAGTCATGGAGAGGAAATTAATGGTTCTTGAAGAGAGATAAAAACAGAGAATGTGAGGGTTTTTCTAAGTGCTAGAAGAAAGGAATGAAGTGTCAGTCACTAACTTTTGTAAAGATGTAAGGAAGTAACAGTGGAGAAGATCATGTGTAGTTTTGCTGGTCTGGGCCATGTGTTGATGAAAACGCAAATAAAAGGAAAAGACTTTTGTGTATGTATTGCAATGTCTAACAATGAGAATGAATAGTCTACCTAAAAGAGGAATTATGGGTTTTAATCATGATTTGTGCATATATTTTTCAATGAATATCAGTAAGAGGTTATAGCAAACTCTTATTATTCTGAGTATAAATAAAAATAACTCAAAAGAAGAATGCTTAGATGTTTACATTAAATTGATGGCTAAATTATAAGAATAAATATCTTTTGGGAACTATTTTGCTTAGTGCTACTGCTTCCAGGGAGTATATTTGGGGAGCTTCAAGAGCTTAGGGGGACTGAAAATATTTTATGGGCCAGAAAATATAACTGGGTATCTTGGCTAGGCCAGCTTAAATTCAAATTGATCTGTCTGTGAAAATAAAAAGCACTCTCAATGCAATGTTGTGGGCTCTATTGCCATAGGAAAGGAAAAATAAAATAATAAAATAAAACAAAAATAAAATAAGAAGGCAAGTATATAGGAGGTTCTTGCTTGTCATGAAACAGGGCCATTGAGCTCAAAGTACCTTCTATTTTTATTAAAGATTTTGTTTATTTATTTGACACAGAGGGAGAGATCACAAGTAGGCAGAGAGGCAGGCAGAGAGAGAGGGGGGGAGAAGCAGGCTCCCCGCTGAGCAAAGAGCCCGATGTGGGGCTGGATCCCAGGATCCTGGGATCATGACCTGAGCCGAAGGCAGAGGCTTTAACCCACTGAGCCATCCAGGCGCCCCTCAAAGTACCTTTTAAATTTATTTTCTAAATCTAGAGATTATCCTTTTAAAAATAAAGGCCATGCATTTTGTAGCAAGTCTAAATGCTTTGTTTCCACAAATAAGATCATTAAAATCGTTTGTTGGGAAGACATGTAGTATAAAAATATGGCTACTTTTCTAAAGACAACTTTCTGAATGAATAGCCTACCCCTCTACTATCTATTACCTTCATTTGTATGAAAATTTGCTGAAACTATTGCAGGGCATCACTAGTTTTATTTAATGAGAAGAGTTGCTACTCAGCTGCAACATATAGGGTTTTGTTTCATGAAGCAAGTTCAGATTTAGGGGAAAAAAAACTCATTAAAGATTTCAAGAGTGCATTGTGATAACAAACTAGAGGAGGAGAAATCTCCAGGTTTTACTGTTTGGAAAATTAAGGAGCAAGAATGATTGATGGAAGTCCCTACAGTCTTTAAAGATAAAACTAAGTTTGCATAAAACAAGGGTTATGCTGGTGGGTAGAAAAATAGCGATGCTATTACAAAGACAGGTGGGTAGACAAAGATATACAGCTCAATATTACAATGCCAGAAGAAAAGTTCCCCCAATACTTAACTCTTTTGCGGTTAAGAAAACTCAGAATTTGTTGTTCAAGAACAGTATCAAAGATGCTTGGGATATTTTTTTAATTGAGGGAATGAATAAAGGGAAATTGGATTCCTGACTGATATAATTTAAGGAATGTACATAACCAAGAATTTTAAAAAGGTGATAATTTATGCTCCTAGTATCTATTCATGGTATGCAGAGCCAGTCTTGGGTTCTGTGGGAAGCACATGTACACAGAAAGGTTAAAGAGCTAAGAAGCATCATTAATGCAGGGCACCATATTCCCTTCTAACAATTCATCTCAGGAAGTACCAACATCTATACAGGAAGCTGTGAATTAAAGTAATTGGAAAATAAGCATTCCTCTGGCCTCATATTTTTATAACAACTGAACTAACTAGATACATAAAGCAGGCACAACAGGACTGAAGAAGGATTATGGTCATCATCCCATATATAGGCAGTTCAAATACAATGTTTTAAAGTAAGTCTTTTAGAAAAATGGATGCAATGGCATTGACCAAATCTTTCTCAAAATTCCTCATTGTTGCTTAAAAAAAAAAAAAAAGCTTATATGGGTTTTATACTACATGATAGAAGTGACTCGGTGGCAGGAAACAGCAGAAGGATGCCTCCTGGATATTGGCTCAACTGATTCTGGCCATGAAATTCTGTTATTTTAAAGATGAAGCTCAACAACTAGCCAATCTCCATGTCAATCACATAAGTGATCATGGCTTATAACTAGAGCTTACTCTTTCAGCAGATATTCCATAACTTCTATTCTATATAGGAATATATTCACTATAATTTCACATCTTTCAGGACTTCTTTGCACTTTTAAAAAATCTTTGAGGACCCCAGAAGCTTTTACTTATGTAGGTTTAATTTATTGAATCCACCATACTCTCATTGCTGCAATCATCTCTCTTGTACCAAGAACATGAGTCACCATCTCTTTTGGTAATTATGGAAGGTTGGGCTTTCCTTAGTTCAGACATCAGCAACATTTAGGTGAAAATATTTTTTTACAGGCATTAGGCAATCATTGGCTATCAGCAGGTGATAAGAGCAGAAAGGAGAAATTTTGAAAATCAGAGGTTTCATGATGTAGCAAGTAAAATATTTTGAAAAGTGTTAACAAAACATCTGTTATGATTAATTAGAATGATTTGGGAAGATTTAAAAAATGTCTGGAATATTTATTAAATAGGTAATATGGGTACTAGAAAAATGCTATTTAAAAATGTCTTTTTATGATCATGCACATCATTTGGGAATAGCCTTGTCAATATGGGTCTATGAGTTATGTAAGGCTCCTGAAATATTTGTATTATACCCAAAGAAAAACACTATTGCAGCTGTTAATACTACCACTACCACTACTATTACTTTTACTATTAAACAATTAATAATACCTAACATTTACTGTCTGCCCACTACCTGACACTCATTTTTGTCAGAAGTTATTGTTTTGGTCCACCATTACAAGGTATTCTTTCATTCCTCTTTTAGAGAAAAAGCCGAGTATCACACCCAAGAACATAGAACTAGCAAGTTTAGAGATGGAAGGAGCTCCTTGCTTCATGATGCTTCCTTCATCTCTCAATGGAGTTCATTAGTAGAAAAAAATGTTAGTGCTCAACTGTATGTTCTGTAGACATTGAGCATCTCCTTATTCATAATTTCAACTATTGCACATGAAAAATAATAACTGCTACACCAATCAATACAAAGGGGTTTCTGAGATTTTAGAATTATGCAATCTATGGGAATCCTCTATGAAATGTGAACATATATGGAATCTTTGTAAAATCAATTTTAAATTCAGTATACAGGAAGGAAAAAGAAAATAAATTAATTTATTTTTGCTTATCTTTAAAATTCTATTAGAATAATGTGAGCATCATCTACCCCCACTAAATTAAGAATTCCCCCAAATGAGAGATACAGAATAATTTCTATATTTATCAACCTCTATGTTTATTTCTTATAATATTTGGGTGACTTTGCATCAAACATGTGGACAATGTACTAGAAAAGTCATCCATGTGCCTGTATGAAAATATACATTCATTTATTCACTTTGACTAAATGGTTATATATGTGTGTGTGTGTGTATAAAAGAAAATTTAAAACTTTTTTAATGAATAAAATCATATACTTTCCACCATATGACTGAACCAGAACAATAAAACTTGAGTGATTATTTTTAAGATATTAATGTTAAATCAAATCAAAACTATTTTATTAGTGAAAAAAGAGGCTTACCCATCTAAAGTATTTAAAAGTAACAATTCATAATATTTTGTTTTAAAATATATTTAAATAATATATGTTTACATATATATATTTATTGTATACTTTTATCATATGATATTCTTTAGAAAAAGACAGACCTGGTTTTTAATCCTAGTTCTCTATTTACTCAGCAGACAAGATTGGTAATTTACTTAACGTTTCTAAAAAAATCCTTAATTTCAATGAGTAGGGAAAGGACTTAATGGAGAGAAGATAATATTGAATAAACTGTATTCATATTAATAGTGAACAAAGTAGCAACAATAGTGGAAGTTGTACCAGTGATAGAAGTAGTAGTGATATAGCATAATTAGAGCAAAAATTATTATAATTTTACTATTGTTTTTGGCAAAATATAAAAAGCATAGAAGAAATTTTGCTCATATTTTTCAGCCCGGTGTTTTGCATATTGTCTCTCTCTCTTCCTTGCTCTTTCTCTCTATATATTGTTTGTCCTCTAGAAGTAAATTGTTCACATTTAAAATTTTCTGAAATTGGATATGCATCTGGAAGCCAATGATATCTCAGTCTTACAATTGCATTTTTTTATTATAGTACATTGATTTAAAAACACCAAACCTTGAAATATTACACGTATTTTGAAGTATAGTTTTCAATCTTTTCTTCATTTGCCACTTCAGTAAAAGTCTCCTAAATTATGTATTTTAAGCATGATATTTTACAAGTTTTTACCATATGTATTTAGCTCTTCCTAATTTTAGAAATTCAAGTTACTTTTTTTCACTTTTATGTATAAAGCTGCCTTAAACATCACTTTGCATAGATCTAAATGAACATCTCTTCTTTCGTTCCTCTGAAGATTTTTCTATCAGTGAAGTTTCATTGTCTAATGATAGAAATATGTTTATTTGTAGAAGCTTTTTTATTTAGTTTGCTTCTAATCAATTTTAATTTCAAAACACATGTATGTGCATTTTAAAAAATAAAGAAGGTAAAATATGTAAAAAGAGAATTCCTTTAACAATTATTTGTGGTTAAGAACACTTACATATTTAAAAAAAAAATGAACATCTGCATATTTATCTACTAACAGTTCCTTTGTTTTATTTTCCTTAATTTGCTACATAATACACTTTTTCAAGTTTTTATTTCAATTCCAGTTAGTTAACATACAGTGTAATATTAGTTTCAGGTGTACAATTCAGTGATTAATTACTTACATACAATACCCAGTGCTCATCACAAGTGCCCTCCTTAATCCCCATCACCTATTAGTCTTATATTTTTAACTTAATAGTGCTTTATAAGAATTTCAACTTTAGAAGCATCATACCATATTTTAATGGCATCTTAATATATGTAACCTATTAAATATATTTAATTTTATATTTAATAAATTTAACCAGAAAAAATTAAATCCTGTTGAAAAAGGAGAATATTATGTTGGAGACAAGGTAATTGTAGAAGAAACTATTACCTTGTCCCAACCCAAGACAGTTCATTGAATTAGAATATCATTCAGAGTCTGTGAGTTGACTTATCAGCCTTATGTTTACTGAGAAAAGAAAAGTATCCATATGAGTTCCGGTGTGCATGCTTGTTTTAAAATTAAGCAAATATATCTAACAATTACATCCTTGCAGGAATAATCTTTCTTTTTTTTTTCAAGTTTTGACTTCATAGTCATTCAAAGCTCAGCTTGGTTTTGTGTTTAATTATGGGTATTTCAGCCTTTCTCTGTATTTGAGTCTTCACAGGGACATCGGCAAAGTCCTACTGTGTATTAGAAAAATCTATTTAATCGGTGTATCTTGAAAATTGGTTTCATATTAGTGTGAAGAATCTAAAACAAGATTTTATTTTGTATTAGTGTGGAGATAATTATGTAAAACTAATTTCAGTGCAGGTTAAGAAATGTAACATTATTTCTATTGTGGAAATAACAATAACAAATAGTAAATGCAAATAACAAATAATAACAAATAACAAATAATAACAAATAACAAATAAAGCCACCCTCTATGGCTTTATTGATAAAGATAGGGATGTCACTGATCTTAGATTCATTTTATAATTTATAATTAGATTCATTTTATAATTATCATTTTAATAAGATTCTGTGAAATATGAAAGTAGGTGTCCTTAAGGCACTTTTATAATTCCATGGAAATAGTGGATCAATGCATAGCTCTTTCCAGATAAATATTTGTTCTTAAATAATCAAGTGAAATTCATTCAAATGAATACATTAATAAATGGTGGAATATATTACAAGTACATCCTTCATATTGGTAACTCTTTAAAAAATAAAGAAAACAACAAAAATTATTGGTTGATTCTGGTACTGACTGGGATTAAGTACATTTGCATCATCATTCCTAAATCTCTTAAACTGAAAATCAGGCTATTCTCCCAAGAACCAGATAACTGAGATTATGTGAATTGATTTATATCTTATCCAATCACTCAGTAAATTTCTTTTGAACCCTTATGTGTGTAGATCACTGCTCAATGCCAAGGGTACATAGAAATTAATAAAGTACTCCTATCTTCATGTATCTTACAATACAGTTTGGAAGAAACAAATTTAATGCAATAGCTTATTGTTATACAATATACACGCCATCCATATAGCAGAAGTACAGGAATATTCTAAAGAATTCCAAGGGTTAATCACTACTTAGGAACCAGAAAAGGTATATGAGACACATAACTGAAACTGTATCTTGAAAATTAATGAAAAGAAGACAGAAGTCGTTTAGACATGAAATGTAATTAAGTGGCTCTTGCCTGTTCTTACTCACATGGACTCAATCACTGAATGACAGCTTAGTTTACTAAATTACTCCTTATGTGGGACAAATTGTCATTCCCCTAGTGACTTGATGAGTGAGATACACAGCAAGACAGAAGTGAATACAACGAGAGAGGAAACATCATTCTTTAGGGTATTAATAATCCCTTGTAATTCTCTAAGCTTATTTTTAAAATCAAAGTGGAATATTCATTAGCTTGTTCTAACTGTGCAAGCCTCTGTGCGATGAGCAAGGCAATTTTAGATAATCCTGTGAAATAGTCAAGGCCAATTCTAAAGATGTAAAAACTGAGGCCACAGAGACCTTGGTCTGAATAACTCTTGAGCAGAGGCTTGGGAATTCAATCTGGGTATTTTGATTTCTATTTTAATTTTTCTTTTTACTGTACTACATCCTCTATTATAAATAGGTTTAGCATTTGGATACTATGTTCTGTTATTAAAGCAGCTCACCACCCATCTTTTATATGAGGTAGACAATAGGTTTAAGCCTCTCCAGGGGAGTTCTTAACCTGGGAAGGAAGGAAATGCATCACAGGTGAAAGACAGCAGAACAATGTGACCTGCTGGTAATTTGCAGTGGTATTCATTTGGGTGGGATTTGACATTTCTGAGTAGATGTATATTTGTGATTGATATTTCATTCTTTAAAGCACAGCCTTTAAAACAGCTGTGAAATGTCAAGTTATTAATTTACACATTGCAAAATGTAGTGTTAGGAAACTGATTTACATCTTTCCAAATTCAACCCCAAGGATACCAGGGATACTTTTGAGATCAGCACATCATGAAGAAGATTATCCCTATCAGCATAACTCTAAAGATTGCTTCTCAACTTTCAGCTCTGCATATAAGCAAAGAAATGAGAAATGTATTTCGGTCCAGCCATGGGAGATGCACTTCAAACAGGAGGTGGTAATATTTTGCAAGATGGGGCATGAAGGCTGGGGCATTTTCCTTCTCATCATTTTTTGTTTTTGTTTTTGAGTTATTTCATATCATCTTATGAGGAGGGTACAGGGCTGACAATACAACGGATTCTTGCTTACTACAGTAAAACTATTTCATCCTAAATAACATGCAAAGGCTATGTTACAGGTTGTCTCCCTGTAATATTTTTTTCTTTGATTTTTTTTTTTTCCTACAGTGTAGATGCAAACCTTGATAGTAAGCAGTATTATCTAGTTGTGCCTCGGGCATGCATTTTAAGATATATGAAATACTTTCATAATAAACTTTTGAGAGCAAATCCATATATTAATGTTCAAATTCTATTGGAAATAACACTTGGAAATTGCATTAGTGTTGAACGAATTTTTAATCACTGCCCCCCACTTTTTTATTTTTAGAGAATTATACTAATTACACATTTTTTTATTTTAAACATCATATTTAAATAAGCTTTGTTATTCATTCATAGCAAAGATAAAGAAGGCTAAAACAAAATAATAAAGGTAGTCCTCTTTTCCTTTTTTTTTTTTTTTTAGATTTTTATTTATTTATTCAACAGACAGAGATCACAAGCAGGCAGAGAGGCAGGCAGAGAGAGAGGAGGTAGCAGGCTCCCTGCGAGGCAGAGAGCCCAAATGTGGGGCTCGATCCCAGGACCCTGAGATCATGACCTGAGCCCAAGGCAGAGGCTTAAACCACTGAGCCACCCAGGTG